>JAFBJS010000921.1:252177-263799 GCA_016785265.1 Paraplagusia blochii
ACATGTCCAAACCATCTCAATCTGTCTTCTCTAGCTTTTTCTCCAAACCTTCCTGTCTGTGTTGTCCCTCTAATCACCTCAGTCCTGATCCTGTCCATTCTTGTCTCTCCTACAGAGAATCTCAGCGTCTTTAACTCCTCCACCTCCAGCTCTTGTCTTCTACATATTATGTCCCTAGTGTCTCTAATGCATCCCTTCACCTTAGCTGACTCTCTTCTCCCTCCCGACTCTTTTCTCCAGTTGTTCCATCCAGTCTCCACTGCTTTGAATAGTGGGAACTGAAATCTGTATAGTTTAGGAATCTAATCCAAAATTCATGACTTCTTAAAGTGTTTTATCTTTTCTTGCTTTGTGAGAGCTGCTGTTTAGGAAAATGTGTTTTTTGGCTGGTGCAGGGGCGCCCTCTAGTGGAGGTACACGTAATCGCGTCGAATATTTGGGTTAATTCAACTGTTTTTCCAATAGTTAATGTGTCGTTACCTGTGACGTTATGTTCATTTAAGGTTGTCTGGTTTAGTATCGATTCCTCTCTTGCAGGGATCTGCAGTCGTGATTATGCTGTTAGGCTGAGGGGGGTCAAATCATTCAATTTGTTAAAAAATGTAAAATAGAAAAGACGGTGATCCTGGTTCTTCATCACATCAAAGAACTGGTAAAAAATAAAAATCAGTATGACGTTTTTGTGTAAGTCATCGAATGTCACTTTAATTTGTGTAATGACTGCACAGACAGGAGTCTTCATGTTACCAGAAAAGTTGAAGAAGAAAAGTCAACGGGTTTTGTCATTATTAACAAAAAACGTTTTATCTGTACAAATACCGGGGGCTAAGAAAAGTACAAAATGGAAAAAAAAACATGCAAAACAAGTCTTGATGAGTTATTTCTCAAGGTCAACAGAAGTACAGGAGTGAATACTGTGATGTACTTTAAAGTTCTGAAGGTACAAAAACTGTTCTGTTGGTTCTGGAGACTGAGTTCCGGCTGCTTTGACTCCAGGTTCTCTTCTTCCAAGTGTGTGATGAATGTCAGAGATAAAAGATCTTGAAGGGTGATGGTCCTTCACGACTCTCGCTCCAGCTGCTCCAACTCTTCCTCCAGGACCTTCGCTCGCCCCAGCTTCTCCAGCTGATCTTTCGTCGGCTGCTTTATTTCCCCAGAGTCCACTTTCTGTTTCAGTTCCTCCACCTGACGTAGCTTTTTCTTCAGATTTTTTATCTTCTTGGCTTTTTCGCTGGCCGCCGTAGCAGGAGTGGAATCACCAGCTGGTGGCGCCGTCTCATTGACAGACTCCTTGCGCTCAGTAATGGAGACGCTCTCCACGGCGTTGCTCACAGAGTCGACGTCCACGTCTTCCTCCCCTTGGTCTCCGTCCTGGCCTTGTAGTTGCTGCTGCTGTTTCCGCTTTTCCTTACGTTTCATGTTGCGTTTAGCGGACTTGGAGAGTCCGGCGCTGTCGCCGTCTCCTGACCCAGGAATCCTGTTCTGCTGCTGCTGCTTTGCTGGAGCGGCGTCCGAAGCGTTCAGACCGGGTGGAAGGTCGGGTTTGCTCTTGAAAAATTTCACATATTTGTTTTCATATCTAAAAAGTAACAGAGACTAAGTGAGAATCAAGTCATGGAGAATTAAAAGAAAAAAACAAAAGGAAACAATCCTCACGAAGTGTCGCCACCTGCTGGACAAAAAAAAAAAAAAAAAAAACCCCAGACATTTTGGTTAGGTTATTAGTAGTTAGTTAGGTTATATGCCTCTTAATCCTATTCAAATTACAGAAAATTTGACAAAACCCATACATTGTGTTATCAGCTTTTTATTATTGGAAGAAGAAAAAAAACTCCCCTTGTTATTGAAAAAAGGCTGTTGCAGGGAAAATGTGAAAGTTTGCTTATAGAATTTACCAACTTAAATAATGTTAGTTGGGCCGAATTACAAAGCAAACTGGGCCACATGTGGTCCCCAGGCCTTAGTTTGCCTGGGCTGAATGTTTACCTGAGGAGCATGGATTAATAGCTGCAATGAGTTTTATAGAAAAATCACAAGTAGTGTATAAAAGAAGGGATGTCTGATACTAACTTTTGCCGATATCGTCCAAACATTTAATTTCTGTTTCCGATATCAACGGATAAGGTAAACATCTCAGGACCAATTCCTGCTAATTTTGCCGATCTCTTGAAATTTTATCATTAGAGGGGAACAAAAACCGTCTGACAGATATAACATTGTTATGCTAATACATGCTGTTAATATCGGCGGACGGGCATTAAAAAGTAACTGCAGTAAAGTGTGTGTACAGAGACAGTCCACCTACACTGGGACTTCCTCCTGAGGGACATAACCGTCCTTCACTCTGCGGGGTTTCCTCCATGTTCCATCAGGACGCTGCGTGGCCGCGATATACTTCCCTGAGAGAACAACAGGTCAGAACATGAGAAAAACGAGCAGTTTGACAAGTGACGAGCTGAACAAAGTCTACACCACACTGCCACCGCGTGGCCCAATATTGTAATTGTGATACTTAATAAGACATTTTACAATGAACACAATAAAAAACTGTCATATTAAATATAAAATGAATTGTTTCAGTGATTTTAACAACTGAATAAACCCAAATAATCAGTGAATTATATAGTTTTGTTGTAACGTTGAATTCCTTTCTCTCATGACTCCACATTCGGTGTCAATTATTTTTTTCCCTTACTATTGATGGAGCAAACTTTAATAATATGATAAGCTATCGATATTTTCAGGTTTTTCGAGAATTACATCCGATATTAAGAAGTCCTATTAGCCAAAATCGACCAGTTCTCACATAAAACAAGGAACAAGTTTTGACACGATTCAATACAGTGATGCGTTTACGTGTCAGGTTTTTTGTCAGTTCAAGTGTCACACCGTTCAGTTTTAACACTAGAACTACCAGGATTTTTCTGCCGACGTGTTGTTTCTTCCCAAATAGAAACAAGAACTCAGGGAAGCGTTAGCCGCTGAGGCTAACACTAGCACAGGTTGGCGCCACCGTCCGCGGCTCAGTGTGTCAGTGTTGATGATAGTTTTGGTTGGTGTTCGAGATATTTCCCTCCGTCCTATATGTACCGTTTGTCGGCCAATGTTCTGTTTATATGGACACGGCTCTGGAAACACAGCATTCTTACCAGACTCGTCTGTCATATAAGGGGTTGCCATTTTGACGTGGTGTTCTGCTGTTGCTAGCGCTCGGCCCCTGACTGTCGCGCTGCCGATGTTCCTTCTCAATTTCCACCCTTGGATATTAGAACCCGCGCAGTCGGATAACTGCAGCTATTCAAACATTTGTTTTATTGTTGTGTATTTCCTCCATCTGCATTCATTTCAATTACTACACGCGGCTAAATGAAACGCGTGACCCCGGTTAGCAAACGATCCACGACCGCTAAGATATGCATGGAACCGGTGGATGCTGGGTACCAAATCAAACAAACCCTTTTCCTTGATTTCGGAAATGACGACGTGGATGTTTGGGTTGCCACGTTCTCTAGCTCTGCGACCATTAACACGCATTTCGTTTGAGGTTGATTAGTGTGCAATATTTTCCTGCTTACCGAATATTTCTAAACACAGGTGGAATACACATGTAAGCGACTGACTCCGTAGAACTAGGGGGTTATTATGACCTTATGTGGTGGACCATAGACCCAACCACGGTGTGTGGTCTACTATGGTAGCAGATTCTTTGTGCATGTAGATCTTTGGACGAGGACTTTGTGGCACTATATAATCCCATATAATAAAAAGGTAGATAGATAGATCTTTATTAATCCCTCTGGAGTATCCTTAGTAGTAGGTAGGAAGGTTAATGTTAGTATTGTTAGTAGCTTAGTTGACTTGTCACAATCTCAATTATTATTATTATTATTATTATCATATTTCATTATGACAATGAAAATAATAAAACTGAGTTTTTATTGTGTTCTATTATTATCAATTTTAACAAATAAACGTAATATATGTATGTAAAGCAAAAAGGCAGGATAGACATATTAAAGCATATATCTTACAAAAAAGTATTTGAAAAAGTATTCTACATATATAAAATCTGATATAATAGGTAGATATGTATTTATTAGTTATTGTCATAACTATTTTCGATTCCCCTTGACAGACTAAAAATATTTGGCGATAACACTGCATAAGTATGGAGCATAAAGCATTAATACTATATTAAACGCTACACTATATTACCGGCTAAAAAGGGTGTTGATGATGAACAAACCTGGCAACCCAGATGGGGTCGGCTGGAGAAAATTTTGCCAACAGCAGACTACTTGGCATTACAGACGGCTGGCGGCAGGAGCTGCGGTAACCTCTGCTGAATCCGCTGTGTACCATTGTCGCCATCACAACGTAGGTATTGAATTCTTCTAATAAAACCTAAAATAACCAACCTGGGCTCGAACACCCGACACCATGGTCTTTCTCTTATCGGTCCGGTTGAAGAGCTAAGCGCTGGTTAGCCTTACAACGGACGTTAAATAAGAAGCCGAATATTCTGCTAGCTGCGCTGCTGTTAGCTCAGCCCAGAAGGACTGCATCCACGGGGAGAGAGTCTTTTGTGCGTCTCGTTATATTCTGTCTAAATTTGGGTTATTTTACGTTGTTTTGCGTTTTTTTGCATTTCACGGTGGTCTTTCGCGCAGATACGTTCAACGCCAGTCATAGGAGGGTTAGCGGCTAGCGCCAACGCAGGCTGCAGACTGGAGCCATCAGCCCAGAGAGGCTGCTGTAGGAGACGATTCTAGACCAGAACATCTCGTCTGTAGTGACGAGCCGCTCGGTGATCTTCATCACATCTGTCTGTCTCTCTCTGGAGATAAGTGTGTCTGTTGTCTGTCTGTTGTCTGGCTGTGCAGCCCTTCGTCCATCACTGCAAACTTAACCCCAGTTTTGATTTAATTATGAGCTGTGTTTCCTTATGTAACTATTAGTTTTATTGTCAGGTCAGTTGCCCCGATGCTACGCAGTGACTATTATATTCATATTATAAGTCAGGTAACTAGTTACTTTTACTTTTACTAGGTAAAAGGTTCCAGAAGTTTAATTATAAAAATAACTATTTGGCAAAAAGTGATCTGACGCATCAGTTTTCAGCTTCTTAATTCTCCCGTTATCTATAATGATAAGTTGTATATTTGCTGTCTGTTACAGCAGTGGTCCCCAACCACTGGGGCGGGGACCTCTCCTGGTCCGCCGGTGAGTTGGTGCCGGGCCGCAGAGAAATAATGTTTCCCCATCTGTCTATTACTTCCACTTGATTCATACCCATATTAACAAAAGAACTGACCAATAGAATGGCTAGGATTCCGTCATCAATAATGCAACTATATTTGAGTAGGAAATATTTTCTCACCGAGTCATATATACGATAAGATTATGAGATTATAAGATTACAAGATTATAAGATTATAGATTTGAATAGAGATTTTGAGATTATAAGATTATTCATAGATATGATAAGATTCTGGTAGCAGAAAATTATAGGCTGGGGCCACTTGAGAAATCCTTGTTGTGCCCATGCACAGTTAAATTGGGTAGGAAGATTTTATAGGTAGGTAAAATATTTCAGAACACCAGTGATTTTATTTTATTAAGGGTTATTTATCTGGCACAACAACCGGTCAGTGAAAATAGTACGAGACATTTAACTGGTCCGTGGTGTAAAAAAGGTTGGAGAACACTGTGTTACAGTACATTATATTCTTACACATATTGGTGATCATTAACACGTGAACACCTTCTGACCCCGACCCAGAGTTTGGACGCAATGGACATTGAGTGCAGGTTAATCCAAAATAGGACTGATTGACGCTGAATGGCACCAAAGATTTTTTTCTTTTATGTGTCTTGTTATTTACCGGGTCAAAGATCTGACAATTACTACAAGCAGGTTTGAATACACAACAGTACATGTATAGTCACTACTCAAAAACTCATTAATCCTATTTAATGCTTCAAACCTGAAAGATCACAGGGTTTAAACCTTTTAAAGCTGCAAAAATGTCTAAATAAAAATAACATAATCAATCACACAAATGATAAATGTTTTATGTTAAATGGCTAAAATCCCCAGAGTCCTGCTTGGTTAGAAATTTGGTTTTCTTTATGACCTTATTGTGTTACAGTGATTAAAGTCATTAAAAACTTCCCAAAGTTAAACAAACTCCAGAACCCTGACCCCCCCTGACTCTGTCCCTCCCCCTGATCCACTCCACTGCCCTCTGGTCCTCCACCTTGGTGGCACAAGGGCTTGACTGAGCCTGGTGCACCCTCCTTGGCTCTCTCGAAAAGTCAAGCACCTTCCCTCTTGATAAACATGACGCGTGTCGGTGTTTGCATGACGATTTGACAGTGACACTTGTTGACTCTTCATCTGCGACTCCTGACGTCCGTGAAGGTGTGGTGGACCTGGACTGTGGCATGCAAACTCTCCTAATCAGCAGGGTGTGGGTTTGAACAGCCTTTAAGTTTCCCTTTCTACGGCAGCGAAGACAGAAAGGAAACCTAAGAGGGAGAAACAGCTGGATCGTAAAAGTCCGGCCGACTTCTGCTCTGGTTGGTCCTGGAGCTGGAGGGGACGTGATGGAAGCAGATGTGTCCACTGCTGTGTGTGTTGTCAATGCATTCTTTATTTAGTCCGGGCCTTTTTTTTTGTACGATGGTGGAAAATACTTTTCCTCCCTCAGTGTTACTAACAGTCAGAGAGCCTGGGCTGGTGGTTCCCAAACTCTAACTTCAACCCCCCCTACACCCCCAGACCTCCCCCCCTTTGTGGATTTGGTTATTGTCTAACTCCCTTAGACATCATTCCTTTCAATGCTTTCATTTTTGCTAATCTATGGTTCTTATTAAACAAAGAAAATATTTTCCTCTACACCATTCAGTCTTAGACTCAACCAGCTTCTGGTAGAGACTAGGGCTGGGTATTGATTCAAATTTTCTAAATCGATTCGATTCACAAGGGTTCGATTTGATTCAATTCACGATTCACTTCGGTTTTCGATTCAGTTTTTTGTCATATCAATTATAGTTTGGTACCAAGATTATTCTCAGAAGAATCAAAGCTAAAATTGAAACTTCCATTTCATCCATTTGCTAATAAAATGTATTTTTTTTTTACATTTATTTCCATCACAAAATCCATCATGCATTTTTTTATTTAACATGACTTGACCCAAAATTACAAGGCAGACTCTAGTTTTAGATTTTAGATCTTAGTGCCATGTTGTTTTTACATTTGTTTTACGTAAATACGTAATCACCTGTGGTGCATGAGCACACATAAAGTTGGGAAAAGAAGGAAAAAAGGATCGATTTTTGGATTTATGAATCGATATCGTCCTATTAACAAAAAAATCGATTTATTTTTTTATTTTTTTTAAACCCAGCCCTAGTAGAGACCATCGTTATATCCCCCACAATGCCCTTCCACCAGCCCTCCCTCCCTGTGCTGTTAAACATCTACAGATGGTCCAGAATGCAGCATTGTGATCCTGGCAGACCCATAGCTGCTCGCATCAAACTGAAGTCAGTGTTGCTAGCCTGCAGAGGTCACATGGTTCTATGCCGACCCACTGAAATCCTTTGATGGAGCCTTGTGTTCCATCAACCTTGCTAGGTCTCCGCTTGTCCGGGAAACATCGCCAACACCTGCATAACTCAATCCAGCCCCTTTATATCAAGGGTCGTATCAAGAACTAGCAGAACAGAAACTCTTCAAGATACGTTAGTAGATCAAGACCTTGAAGTCTGTCCTTGGAGCTCCTCCCTGTTCTTGTTTACTCCTAAAACCTCCTCTGTGTTCTTTAGCCTTTGTTTCCTGATCTAAAGGTCTCTATGTAACTGTGATTGTTAAACCTTATCTTTTTATGTGGCGTTGGATAAAAGAATCTGCTGATGCATAAATGTAAAGACGCTAGAGCTCAAATTAAAAAAAAAAATCTCTGTTCGTTTACCCATTACCGGGTCCCTGGACTTAGCCGTCTCCACGACTGTCACTCAAATCACACTGCCCATCATACCAGCCCTTCCTCCAGGAGATGAACCCTTGAGTTCCACACCAATGATGGAGACCCTGTCTTTTTGTCTTCCATCCATTTTCACCCTCATGTCCCTTACTGGGTCACAGGGGCAGCAGGTTCCACAACTGCCACCCAAATCACATTGTAATGTACTGTACCTTCCTGCAGGTGGTGAGCCCACGGGAAGTCAATTGTCCAAACTGTGTCTCAAATTTACCCATTTTGCACCAAACATTGCCTCTGGGCCAAAGTGAAGGCCTTGCATTTCTTCCACTAGGGGGCAAAGTCACCCCCTCCAGTCCAAGACAAGGCAAAATATAAACCAAAAATTATGTCAACTTTTCATTTAATCACGCCGTCTTGTACAGAAGGCGGACGTCGCGTCAAAAAGTCCACTCCGTTCTTTGTGTTCACCCAAACAAAATGTTTCCCTGATTGTGTTTGTCGCAAGATTTATTTGAGAACATCCAAGGGTAAATTCCAATCATTGCCCAAATACGGAGGGTTTGCATTTCTCAGTGCAACATTTCCTCCACTCGTGTTTGGTTGACGGAGCCTTAACTACAGAGACATTATCTCTGTCACACACACACACACACACGTGTCAAATATAAAAATCTGACATCCCTGGTTCAACATATACGTGCTCTCACTGAACTTCCAGTAGGAACTTTCTTAATCGTTGGTTTGTCTATTCTAACTCAGTAGCTGCCTCCCCTACAGAGAGAGGAGACAAAGGAAATACCCTTCTGAGATGTTGCCCCAAATTCCCACTAACTTTTTCCTTCTTAACTAACTCCACACATTTGCCAAAGACAAATCGAATGCAGATTTTTTTTTTTTTCTTTTCCCCCTTTTGGCCGTGCTCCTTCAGACAGTCTGTGGAAGAAGCTGGTTTTTCATTCATATTCTGTTGCCAGTAAAAAGATTTCTTTCCTCTTCAGAGCTGAATTGTGTTTCTTCCACATTACAGATTTCCATCGACTCGGTGAAGAGTGAAGAGTCGATCTGGATTTGGTTCCTCCAGTCCTACCAGTTGACACCTAAAGGAGGAAACGCGCAACGTTGAGAGAGAAAAAAAAAAAGAATTGAACAGCGTTTCTTTTTTTTTTTTTTTTTGGAACTGAGTGGTTCTTGTTGATCCTGCGACCTGACATCATGGCAAAGAAAAACAGCCAGAAGGGTGAGTTCACGTCTGCTTTGTCTTTGTCAGAACCCTCTGACATGTTTTCCTTGGTCCAACACGTTGGAGAGTTCTAAATCACAGAAGTAAAACCCTGGAAGGTGAACATTAACCTAGTTTCATGTCAAGGAAAAACAACTTTACTACAGTACTGTAGGTTTTCTCCACACTTTGCTGTGTTGTCTATAAATGTCCACGGATTAACGTTGGACTTTACTCCGACTTCACACTCAGCTGTTCCGTGGCCCAGTTTTTATTTGGCCTTTGGAGTAGGGAGCGTTGAGGTCGTTTCCCTGACAAGAATGTCTTTTTGGAGTCCAACGCTTATGAATCATTTGGATCTGGTGGAGACTCCAGACGTTAGAGACCCAGATGTGATGAGTTTTTCTTTTCTTTTCACCAAAACTTTGATTCCGTCTCGACACCAGGGTCCATCACCCACGTCTTTCATCACAGTGCATACACACCAACATGGCAGTTTATGTTATTATTTTTTTTTCAAGTGAGCGTCCATAAATACAAGATTGAGTTTCATTAACTAAGAAGACGTTTTATGACCTGCAACAATCTGGAAACGCATCGTTTAAATTCCGCCAGCTTTGTGACGTCATTAGCGGTTGATAATTATAACCTCGCCTCCGGGCAGGTCAACTCCACCCATTCAGCGCTCCTACCTGGACCGGAATCCACTGTTTGTTTTCCTTGTGTTGGGAAACATTGCTGACGGATGTCTGTCTCGTACAACCAAAAAAAAAAAAAAGAGTTCGGAGCTTAAGAAAGTCGGATTATTCTCATTGTGATTTACAGTAACCCTTTTTTTGCGCCACGGTCAAATGTCTCGTATTATTAGATTACATAGTATTAGTATTATTACATTTTTGACGTTCTGAAATATTTTCCTACCTATAAAATCTTCCTACCTCAATCAAGTGTGCATGAGCACAACAAGGATTTCTCAAGTGCACACAGACTATAATTTTCTGCTACCAGACCGGTTTAAAAAGTTAGAATCTTGTATCAATGACTCGTTTATTGTTGTTGTCTTCACTGAGAAAATATTTCCAAATCAAATATAGTTGCATTATTGATGATGGAATCCTAGCCATTCTATTGGTCAGTTCTTTTGTTGATATGGGTATGGATCAAGTGGAAGTAATAGACAGATGGCGCCAAAAGGAAAGATTATTTCTCTACGGCCCGGCACCAATTCACCCACGGACCGGTACCGGTCCCCGGCCCAGTGGTTGGGCACCACTGATTTACACCACTGCACACAAGGTTGGGCACCACTGATTTACACCACTGCACACAAGAAAAGGTGGCCACTTAGAGCACCCGGGGAGCAGGGAGTGCGTGGACGGAACCATGCTCAGTGGACCTCAACGCTAACTTGACAGCTGGTGGATTCAAACCTGGAACCCTCCAGACCCAAGCCTGGTTTCATAACCACTAAGACACTGCTGTCATGTTATGTCATCACAGGTCTGGAAAACATGGCAGCTTTATGATGTGATATATGAGGAGCTTTGACGTTTCGTCATCCGTTACAACACCAGGGACTGTAACAGTATCTCAGCGTGTCCCCTTTAAGGCGGCGTCTCGATGATCATTGGCCGAGACTCAGGAAATTTCTGAAGCGATTTGGGAGTGCTTTTGTTTAACAAATGATAGTTCCTGCTGGTTGGAAAATAAGATCTGAGGGCCGGACCAAACGTTCTCATTGTCTCTTCCAGATACGTCTGGGGTTGTGTTTGACACCCGCTCCAAAATGGTCATGTCACAGGGAGGGACGGCAGAGAGGATGAAGGAGAAGGTAAGACGTGGCCGCCGACGGCAGACGGATGATTTTAAGAATGAAAACCTGCCAAATATTCAGTCAGTTAAGATTTATCTGATCTGTGTTGACAGTTGACTGGCTGTTACAGACACACACACACAGATACTTTTATTTTATTGTATCAGCACTGATTGCTCTGTACTGTGTATCTGCATCATCTTTATATCACTGAAAACTTTTAGTTTTATTTCAGGAGTTCAACAATAAATTAGATTTTTAATAATTTTCTACATTTTTAAATACTTTTTAAAAAATAATTTAATGTAGTGACAACTCACTGCGCCACTTCTACATCTTCGTTTTTACTGAATATATACGTATATATGTGTAAATATGTATGTATATATGTGTGTGTGTAAATATGTATGTATGTATGTATAAATATGTATATACTGTATCTATATATGTATATATATATACACATATGTATATATGTGTGTGTATATGTATATTAACTTTATATATTTATATATGTGTGCGTATGTCCTTGTATATGTATTTTTTATATGAATTTATATATGCATATATTCACATATCTTCATGCATGTCTGCAT
>JAFBJS010000922.1:3530-17846 GCA_016785265.1 Paraplagusia blochii
GGGAGGACATGGAGGTGGTTGGAGTTGGAGTTGAGGATGTGGAGGACAGGGTGAGATGGAAATTGTTGACTCGCTGTGGCAACCCCTAAAAAATGGGATAAGCCGAAAGGAAACGAAAAATAAGAAGATTTTCCATCACTAATTGTAGTCTAAAATGCAGGCTGGCACAAATATTTGAACGATATTGTAGCGTTCCTATTTGATGTTCCAATGTTAATTGTTCAAAGAGTTCTGTTGTGGCCCATGGTCTGTGATTGCATCTAGGTGGATGCATGAGCGAGGGGTTAGGGGAGCAGGATGTGTGAGCGTGCCTGAAGTGAGAGTGGGAGAGATGCAGCAGGTCCGTGTTTGCTCTATGTATTTGCTGGTTATAGCCGACAGTGGCCATATTCTGTAAGAAAGTCTTCGCAATAAATATGGAATAATTTCCAGTCTAGTTAGGTCCTTCTTTGATGTGTTGCTCCCCCACCACATCACACTGCAGGGAATGACGTTGGCCACCACAGATTGGTAAATCATCTTAAGGTCCTTCTTGCAGATATTGATAGCCCTGAGTCTCGCAAGAAGTGCAGCCTACTCTGCGTCTTTTTGTACAGCTGTGTGGTGTTGTGTGCCCAATCTAGTCTATTGTCCAGTCACAGCCCGAGGTATTTGTAGGTCTACATGACCTCCACCTCCTGCCCATCGATAAGGACTGGCCTTGGTTTTGGTTTTGATTTCCCGAAGTCGATAACCAGTTACTTGGTCTGCAGATGGTTAGACTTGGACCAGACAACATAGTTACCCGCAAGACGTCTACAGTCCTCATCATCATCATTCCTGATATACCCCACGATGACGTGTCCTCTGCAAACTTCTGGATGTGGCACAGCTCAGAGTTGTACTAAAAGTCTGAGGTGTAGAGGGTGAAGAGAAGAGGGGCCAGCCAAGTCCCCTGAGGTGCACAGACGTTACTAACCACAGTGTCAGACATGGTGTTGTTGTTTAACCTGACGTACTGTGGCTTGTCCGTGAGGTAACTGTAAATCCAGGCAGTAGACAGTAGTCCACTTGCATGCTCCTCAGTTTGCCCTGGAGTGCAAGTGGCTGGATGGTGTTAAAGGCACTGGAGAAATGCAGGAAAAGAATCCTCACAGTGCCACTTCTCCTGTCAAGATGGGTGTAGGCCATGTGTAGAAGGTACAGGATCGCATCATCCACGCCGACCTCCGCTTTGTACACAAAGTGGTCCTGGGTATGTTGCACCTGTGGCCTCGGGATGTTCAGGAAGAGTCGCCTCAGGGTCTTCATTAGGTGAGGGGTCAGTGCTACTGACCGGAAATCGTTCAGCTTGCTGGGCCGGTTCTTTAAGGGAACAGGAATGGTACAGGACATCTTCCAGATGGTTGGCACTCTCCCCCGACGAAGACTCAGGTTGTAGACCCGTTGGAGTGGTTTTCAGTTGGCCCTGAGGCCAACTTTGACAATTTCGGTCGTGGGAATGTGAGGGTAAGGTATAGAGTCGAACCGAGCTTCTCAATATACGGGATGGTTCAGCTGGAAACTGGACTCGAACATTGGCGGCGACGACGACGACAACAACAACAGCCGTGGCGGCCAGAATCAGGGCCCTGTTGGGCGAACTCCACCTTCTGAGGACACTGGACTGGCGTAGCAGAGCATGTCGTGCAGAGAGAAAGCAAAAGGTGTGCACGGAAGCAGAAGAGGTAAAAGCGTGGAGGACTACAGGCTAGGCTAAAAGCTAACGCCAGTCGGCCACCAATCCCGTCTCTTTTCCTATCGAATGTCCGCTCACTGGACAATAAGATGGACCTGCTCTGACTGAGGCTGGGAGTCTACCGTGAGATGAAGAACTGCGCAGTGCTTTGTCTGACGGAAACCTGGCTTAAGAACAACATGCCGGACTCAGCTTTCCACATCAACGGACAGGTAATGTACAGGGCAGACCGCAACCAGCAGTTGGGGAAAACAGTTGGAGGAGGACTGTGCGTCTACATCAACAAAGGTTGGTGTACTAACAGCAGTGAGCAGTCACTGCTCAGAGGCCATTGAATTTATGACCATCAAGTGCCGGCCACACTACCTCCCACATGAGTTTACGGGAGTGTTATGGCCGTTTACGTCCCACCGGATCTTAAAGGCGCTAAAGCTAAGAAAGCGCTGACTGAGCTGCACAACAACATCAGCTTGCTGCAGCACAAGCACCCGGAGGCGTTTTACGTGGCTGCAGGGGATTTCAACCACGTAAACCTGACAGATGTCCTGCCTAAATTTTACCAACATGTCAACATACCGACACGGGGAGACAACACACTGGACTGCGTGTACACCAACAGAAAGAACACGTACAGATCCGTCCCCCACCTGGGTTTCTTCGACCATCTATCCATCATGCTGGTGCCCCTGGACAGACCCCTGCTCAAACACCAGAAGCCGACCCAGAGGACCACCACAGTGTGGCCCAGTGACGCTCTCCTCCAACTCCAGGACTGCTTCCACTCCACAGACTGGCAAGTCTTGAGAGACGCAGCTGTCCATGAAGGGGCTGCTGAAGGCCAGGGATGCTGTTTTCAGGACCGGTGACAGAGTGGCGCTCAGAGCGGCCAGAACAGTGTTGAACACAGGCGTAAGGAGGGCCAAGAGATGCATGTGCCGAAAGGATCCAGGGACATTTTATGTCCAACGATCCTTGGAGCATGTGGAGAGGAGTGAAGTGCATCACTGATTACAAAACCAGCACAAACGAGCTGACAGAGGTTCTGACAGACATCTTCAACACCTCCCTCCAGCAGACGTAGGTCCCCTCCTGCCTTAAGACAGCTACCATCATCCCCATCCCAAAAACGTCCACAGTGACAGGCCTGAATGACTACCGCCCGGTAGCCCTTACCCCTTACTCCATGACCCAGATCAAGGCCACCATTGAAGTCGCTGAGGACGCACACCAGTACACATACCCGAACAATAGATCCACAGATGACGCCATCTCCTCTGTGGTACACACAGCCCTAACCCACTTAGAGAGGAAGGATTCCCATGTCCGTCTACTCTTTGTGGACTTCACATCAGCCTATAACACCATCATCCCCCAGACACTGGTCCAGAAGCTGGTAACCCTTGAACTGAGCTCCACCCTGTGCAACTGGGTCCTGGACTTTCTGACCGACAGGCCGCAGTCTGTTAGATCAATGGCATCTCTTCTTCCTCCATCAAGCTCAGCACCAGTTCTCCCCAGGGATGTGTACTGAGCCCCCTCCTATTCACCCTGCTGACACACAATAGCAAAACGCTGAACTCAGCCTGCCTCATCGTGAAGTTTGCAGATGACACAGCTGTGGTTGGACAAATCTCCAACAACGAGTCCGACTACAGGCGAGAGGTTAAACACCTGGAGAGCTGGTGCAGGGAAAACAACCTCTGCATCAATGTAAACAAGAGCAAGGAGATGATCATTGACTACAGGAGGGGCAGACAGCCCCCCGTCCCCTGCATATTGTAGGAACAGCAGTGGAAGTTGTCTCCAGCTACCGGTACCTGGGCCCCCACATCTCAGACGACCTCACCTGGAAGACCAACACCTCCTGTCTAATCAGGAAAGCCCACCAGCGTCTCTACTTCCTCAGGAGGCTGAGGAGTGCCGGACTGGGGAGCTCAGTCCTAACATCCTTCTACAGATGCGTGGTGGCAAGTGTCCTGTCATCCTGCATCACTGTGTGGCACGGCAGCTGCTCGGCAGCAGAGAAAAAGTCTCTGCAGAGGGTAGTGAAGGCTGCACAGAGAACCGTAGGACGCAGCCTCCCCTCCACACCACAGAAATATATAACATCAGATGAAGGAAACGGGCCTCCTGTATCATGAAAGACTCCACCCACCCAGCAAACTCACTGTCCGTCAGCCTCCCCTCAGGCAGGAGGCTGCGTATTTACAAAAGCAGGACCACCAGACTGAGGAACAGTTTCTTCCCTGAAGCTGTCAGACTGTTGAATTCTGGTGGAAACCTGTAACTGTGTCCATACTCTGCTGTTACTGTTACTGTCACTGTTACTGTAATTTATTGTTTTTCTGCTCTAGTCACCCCCTTACACAACAATCTGAAATTGTCACTGCACTACCTATCTTCTTCTCTCTCTCCTCTTCCCTCCTCTTCTTCTTCTCTCTCTCTCACCTCAATCCAGGATCCGACTATTTTATTTCATTCATATATGTCTAATATGCGTTGCAATGACAATAAAGCATCCTTGAATCCTTGATGATGATGATGATACTGGCAGAGGTGGAGGGAGATGTGACGAGGATGGGCCTGGAGGTTAGCCACTACTGGAGGGGGTAGTGTAGACTGCAGTGAGTGCGGGGACAATGGGGGTGGGGTGGAAGTTGTTCAACCTGTTTGCCATTTCCTCTCCCCTGTCCTCAAGACTGGTCCTGGCTTTGAGGTTTGTGATGGTCCAGATGCCGTCCCAGACCTCCCTCACTTTGGTCTCTTGCAGTTTCTGATCCACCTTCCTTCTGGTGTTGTCTTTGGCCTCCCTCAGGCACTGTTCACCTCCCTCTGTGCTTCTCTCATTTCCACCTTGTTGTTGCTCCTTCTTCCTGTTGAGAACAGCTTTGACATCCATGGTTTGTTATTCAAGTAGTAGTCTAAGCAGGAGCAACTACATCCAATCAGAAATAATCTGTAAGGCAGTGGGCAGCTCCATCAATGTCCTCATCATCTGGGCTCAGAAGTACACTCCAGTCAGTGATGTCAAAGCAGTCTCTCAGTCCCTGCTCTGTTTCAGGAATTAACCTCCTCATGGAGCGTTCGACGATCGGCTACCAATGTACCAGGGGGGTGTACTGTGGCTGGACGTAAACCAGGTTAGTGGCAGTTGGTGGCCCAGTGCTTAAGGAAGCGGATTTGTATCTGCAAGGCCCTAGGTTCGAATCCACCCACCGCCATGGCCGCTCGAAAGAACGAAAGAAATTCCTTTTGTTGTCATTGTGACGTTGTGATTCACACCTCTGCATTTGGCAAATTTGGCCTCTGCATTTAACCCATCATGAAAGTTAGCAGTGGGCAGCTATTGAGTGCCTTGCGACAAGAGACAATACCATGCTTATGGCACCTCAGCAGTAAGTTGGCGGGGGATTCAAACTGGGGACCCAATTCCGCTTCCTTAACCACTATGCCACTGCCCTATCACAATAATAATAATAATAATAATAATAAATTTCATTTATAGGCGCCTTTCTGGACACTCAAGGTCACCATACATAAGAGACGGAAAATAAACAGTAAAAATATTACTTCCTGCACCGGAAGTCCCAGGAGTTGAATTATTTCCTAATGTCTGTCTATCAAGGTTTATTTAATGTATGTGTGAATTCTTTACTGCTTGTGTCATACTGATTTTATTATGAGGCATATTAATTTGACATCACAAAACTATGACGTCACTGAAGGCCTACGGTTTCACATTACACCGGGTGGAATGTAGGGACGTCCTTTACAAGACACAGTGCAGGATATTTCTGAAGTAGCTCCAGGTCGGTTGTCCAGGACGGTCTGGTGTGAAATCGAGTCTCTAGAGTCATGTCTATGTTCACCAAAATATATGAAATTTATTTGAGAAGCAAAAAGCAAAAAAAAAAAAAGACCTTGCAGACCCTAGTCTGCTTCCTTAACCACTAGGCCACTGCCCCTAATAAAGCTGCCCACTGCTCACTTTGGTGATGGGTTAAATGCAGAGGCCAAATTTAATTGTACGTTGTGGTGTGAATCACAATGTCACAATTTTCAAAAAAGGAATTTTTTTTCTTTTTTTTTTGTAATGGATGCCAAGAGGGGGAAAGGCGATGACTCTGTAGGTTTCCTTCACATTAACATACAGAAGATCAATTGTCCTGTGGGGCAGTCCACCACCTGATGAAAGTCAGCCAGTATAGAGTTCAGAGTGACATAGTTAAAGTCACCAGAAATTAGGAAAAGAGCCTCAGGGTTTTGTGTCCGCAGTCCTGCCATGAAGGTGTGGCAGGAAGTCCGGAAGCTCTCAGAGGAATCTAAACACAGTCACGTCATGGGGACCAAAATCCTTATGGGGACCAAAACCCTGGTTTTGGTCCCCATAAGGGAGAGAGTGGTTACCCATAAAAGTAACCACTCTACATGAATACTGAAGCTATTCTAAGGTGCCTGAGTCGATTTTTAGCGAAAGCCCATAAGTGATGATTTTTTCAGTGTGAGAGAACGCCTATGCCCCGTTAGGTTTGGAACAGGTACTGCAGCCGCTTCCGAGTTCACACACTTCTTCCAAATATGGTCGTGGGACCTCCCACTTCCTGGTCCCCATGAGGGGCATTTTATCAGTGGACATATTTTAGTGTTACTGTCGGAATCCACTTCTGCCAGGAAAAGACGATTTCTGAAGACGCTAATAGTTTTGCAACACATTTTTCGATTTGAATGAAAGGTGAAACACAAGGTAAGCACATTTATTGATTACATATTTATGACATATGTATTGGCAAATTGATACAAATTATGTTTGCCAGTAATATAAGTTAATTATGATTTAATATTTATATGATCTAGATGTTAGCATCTTAGCTCGTCAGCTAATCGGCTAGTTAGCTCATTAGTTAGCAATGTACAGAAAAGATTTCGCTTCAGATGTTATTTCATATTGATCCTAAAATGTTTGACTTTTTTAGTATCTGCTTTTCTTTATTGATGAGTTGATTAAGACCAAAGATAAATTTAAATTATTTATTAACTTCACTCCATAAGCCTATGGAGTTTATTTTGTTCATAGTATTCTAGCATTTATAAAGGCAATGCATCTTTATTTTGCTCTGATTAATTGAAGATGAGACTTTTTAGAGTTCCATTTAAGTAAATAAAAAGTAAATTTCCCGATGCAGTTTTCTAAACTCTAGAAAACGCGAACATCCGCTCCGATGCTTTTAATTTGGAAGGTTTTTTAGGAAGTACGATTGACATTAACGTATGTCAACAGTTGTGCGGATGAAACGTGGGCTGCGAAGTATTCTGATGAGACTTGAAATCCTAAAATTTAACATTTACAATTTCTTTGAAGCATAAAATGGCACCACGTGTTACCCCCCTCAAGGATGCCACGTACCCTATTGATAAGAAGACTGACAAAACATGCAAATTATATGTGAAGTACGTGAATCCTGTGAAAGGTAAGGGACCCTCAAAAATCGTTTAACTCATTTAATGATTGATTTTTATTTATAGGTTTTATTTATAGGTATTAATGACCAATGTATGCAGATATTATCTGATAAGCAATTAATCCAAAACTTCTAAGTAAATTTAGGACTGAGGTTGCACTGAGAAAAAAAAGGGCCTCAGTATCATCTAGGAAATTATTTTGTGTTGTAACGGTTATATGTTATGTTCATCTGATCCACTGGATGGCGCTGGTGGCAAATGGTGGTTCTATAGTCAATCAGTAGGTGACCAGAGAGGAAGACTGCTGGCTTGGAGAGTGATAATCAGTCCATGTGGTGCCTTTCTTCTGATCTGAAGCCATCCTCTCATTTTTAGCCCTTTGAGTGGGAATATGAGTAAGTTTGTGTTGATTATGAATGTTGGCGGCTGTGTTTGTCGCACTTTGTCGTGGTTTGTGGTATTTTATAGACGTTACCTACACGATGTGGCTTTGATGTGCACAGTTGATTTTGCTGAATGTTTTGTTTGTATTTTGTGTCTTTGCAGTTTTACACTTTTTTGCATTAAATCCTGGCCAAAACACAACACGTTGTCTGTTCCTTGGAGGAAATGGTGTAAGAAAGAGTTTAGCTGGCTGTTAATCTCAATTAGGGCACGCGGTCACGTTGAGTGCAACAGCACAGTAAAATCATAACACTCTGCGAGGGACTACAGTGAACGGTTGGTGGAAGAAAACACGATCAACGCCTGCAATCCTCCTAAAAGGCTACCATGGAGAGGGAAGAAGCTGAAAGTCAAAAGCCACAATCCTCTCACTCAGTAAAGACGCCATCATCAAAGCATTCAGTATGTTCAGGAACGGTTCGCTCAGAAGCTGGGGCATCTACAAAGTCGTCAGCTTCAAGCCGTGCCAGTATGGCCGCAGCACGCGCTCAGGCAGATGCACAAGCTGCCAAAGCCAGGCTAGCCTATGCTGAGAGAGAACTGATTATCAAAGTGGAAAAAGCACGCTTAGAAGCAACTCTTGACGTGCTCAACCTCCAGAGGGAAGCAGATGCTGCCGGAGCAAAAGCTGAGGTAATGGAGGCAGCTGCAGCTCTGTATGAGGACGCAGAGAAGAGTAGCAAACTGGCCTTCTTGCCCCTACAACCAACTACGGAAGAGAAAGTGAGTGAGTACATAAACAAACACAGTTACAACGACGAGCCTACTCAGAATAAAGAAACCTTCCAACACAGTTCTACATTTAAGGAACAATATCAACCAAACGCTTACACATCTCCATGTTAAACAAGATCCAAACGAATACTCACTCCAGCCACCAGATGGCGCCAAACGACCACCACTAAGAAACATGATTGAACAACCACAGCAGTTTTCAAAGCCAAATAGCGTTGATAACACAACCAGTGACCTTGCCAGATTTCTAGCCAAAAGTCAACTAGTAACTGAAGGGCTAACTAAATTCGACGACAAGCCAGAGAGTTATCTCAGTTGGAAGGCCACTTTCCAGAGCACTATCAGAGATCTGAGTCTTACAGCTAGCGAGGAAATGAACCTCCTCATCAAATGGCTCGGACCCGAGTCTTCCGAACATGCAAAAAGATTAAAGGCAGTCAACATCAAATTCCCAGATGCTGGTCTGAACATGATATGGGTGAGACTGGATGAATGTTTCGGCTCTCCAGAAGCCATAGAAAACTCCCTGTTCGCAAGGTTACAGAACTTTCCAAAGCTTTCAAGCAAAGAGCCTCACAAGCTTCGTGACCTGTCGGATCTGTTATGTGAACTGGAAGCTGCAAAATTAGATGGATACCTCCCGGGTTTGACTTACCTTGATACAGCTAGAGGAGTGAGTCCAATAGTGGAAAAGCTGCCCTTTCAACTTCAAGAGAGATGGGCAATGGTGGGGTCGAGGTATAAAGAAGACCACAATGTAAGCTTTCCACCCTTCTCATTCTTTGTGAACTTTGTAAAATGCCAAGCCAAAGTGAGGAATGACCCGAGCTTTACCACAGCTTACAACCCACCTGCCTACCATACAGTCAGCGACAAAAAAGGAAGGCCTACAGGTAATTACAGCCAAAGACAGTTTGTTACAGCACACAAGACAGACGTGTTAGGGACAGACAAGACAAAAGAAACAAGAACAGACATTCAGAAGGAATGCCCCATTCATCACAAACCACATCCGCTGAAAGGATGTAGGGGTTTCAGATCAATCAAGCTTCATCCTGAACCAGTCCAAAGCCATTTCCAAAGTACTGCCACCTTCAAGCCTACAAGCAAAGCTCACGGATGAGAATTTAGGAGAGACTGTTTTCTGCCGAACCGATGAAGACAACCGCCTTGCACATTCGGCTGAGGACCTTATCTTTCTGAAAAAGATGGAGCAGTTTTTCAAAGATGACACTAATAGCTGGGTTGCACCACTCCCATTTCGAAACCCAAGACGTCTTCTCCCAAATAACAGGTGCTACGCCCTTAAGCGCTTACAGTCACTTCGACGCACACTCGACAAGAAGCCAGAAATGAAGGCTCACTTCATTGAATTCATACAGAAAATGCTCGACAACAAGCATGCAGTAACAGTCCCTCCCCCGCAGTGGCGATCTATGGATTGAGGACGGCAGCAAAGGAAGCCGAAGATGAATATGGAACTGCTGCTCGCAACTTCATAGAACAAGACTTTTATGTCGATGATGCACTGAAGTCATTCCCTACAGAAGCTGAGGCAGTTGATGTCATGCAGAGAGCCCAGAAAATGCTTGACCTCTCTAATCTACGTCTCCACAAAATAGCCTCCAACAAAGTGGAGGTGGTGAGTGCTTTCCCTTCGGAAGATAGAGCAAAAGAGATCAAAGACCTTGATCTAACAACAGATGAGCTCCCTGTCCAACGCAGCTTGGGCGTGAGTTGGAACACCACATCAGACACATTCATGTTTGATGTTCCACAAGATCAGAAGCCTTTCACTCGACGTGGCGTGCTCTCAACTGTAAATAGTTTGTTCGATCCTCTTGGGCTACTTGCACCTGTAACTATCAAAGGCAGACTGCTACTCAGAGAGTTCACCAGCCGCAACCTTGAATGGGACACCCCATTGCCACAAGACCTGTCTCTTATACACATCTAGATGTGTATAAGAGACAGCCTGTCGGATCTGTTATGTGAACTGGAAGCTGCAAAATTAGATGGATACCTCCCGGGTTTGACTTACCTTGATACAGCTAGAGGAGTGAGTCCAATAGTGGAAAAGCTGCCCTTTCAACTTCAAGAGAGATGGGCAATGGTGGGGTCGAGGTATAAAGAAGACCACAATGTAAGCTTTCCACCCTTCTCATTCTTTGTGAACTTTGTAAAATGCCAAGCCAAAGTGAGGAATGACCCGAGCCTGTCTCTTATACACATCTAGATGTGTATAAGAGACAGGGTTATATGTTATGTTCATCTGATCCACTGGATGGCGCTGGTGGCAAATGGTGGTTCTATAGTCAATCAGTAGGTGACCAGAGTGGAAGACTGCTGGCTTCGAGAGTGATAATCAGTCCATGTGGTGCCTTTCTTCTGATCTGAAGCCATCCTCTCATTTTCAGCCCTTTGAGTGGGAATATGAGTAAGTTTGTGTTGATTATGAATGTTGGCGGCTGTGTTTGTGGCACTTTGTCGTGGTTTGTGGTATTTTATAGACGTTACCTACACGATGTGTCTTTGATGTGCACAGTTGATTTTGCTGAATGTTTTGTTTGTATTTTTTGTCTTTGCAGTTTTACACTTTTTTGCATTAAATCCTGGCCAAAACACAACACGTTGTCTGTTCCTTGGAGGAAATGGTGTAAGAAAGAATTTAGCTGGCTGTCAATCTCAATTAGGGCACGGGGTCACGTTGAGTGCAACAGCACAGTAAAATCATAACACTCTGCGAGGGACTACAGTGAACGGTTGGTGGAAGAAAACACGATCAACGCCTGCAATCCTCCTAAAAGGCTACTATGGAGAGGGAAGAAGCTGAAAGTCAAAAGCCACAATCCTCTCACTCAGTAAAGACGCCATCATCAAAGCATTCAATATGTTCAGGAACGGTTCGCTCAGAAGCTGGGGCATCTACAAAGTCGTCAGCTTCAAGCCGTGCCAGTATGGCCGCAGCACGCGCTCAGGCAGATGCACAAGCTGCCAAAGCCAGGCTAGCCTATGCTGAGAGAGAACTGATTATCAAAGTGGAAAAAGCACGCTTAGAAGCAACTCTTGACGTGCTCAACCTCCAGAGGGAAGCAGATGCTGCCGTAGCAAAAGCTGAGGTAATGGAGGCAGCTGCAGCTCTGTATGAGGACGCAGAGAAGAGTAGCAAACTGGCCTTCTTGCCCCTACAACCAACTACGGAAGAGAAAGTGAGTGAGTACATAAACAAACACAGTTACAACGACGAGCCTACTCAGAATAAAGAAACCTTCCAACACAGTTCTACATTTAAGGAACAATATCAACCAAACGCTTACACATCTCTCCATGTTAAACAAGATCCAAACGAATACTCACTCCAGCCACCAGATGGCGCCAAACGACCACCACTAAGAAACATGATTGAACAACCACAGCAGTTTTCAAAGCCAAATAGCGTTGATAACACAACCAGTGACCTTGCCAGATTTCTAGCCAAAAGTCAACTAGTAATTGGAGGGCTAACTAAATTTGACGACAAGCCAGAGAGTTATCTCAGTTGGAAGGCCACTTTCCAGAGCACTATCAGAGATCTGAGTCTTACAGCTAGCGAGGAAATGAACCTCCTCATCAAATGGCTCGGACCCGAGTCTTCCGAACATGCAAAAAGATTAAAGGCAGTCAACATCAAATTCCCAGATGCTGGTCTGAACATGATATGGGTGAGACTGGATGAATGTTTCGGCTCTCCAGAAGCCATAGAAAACTCCCTGTTCGCAAGGTTACAGAACTTTCCAAAGCTTTCAAGCAAAGAGCCTCACAAGCTTCGTGACCTGTCGAATCTGTTATGTGAACTGGAAGCTGCAAAATTAGATGGATACCTCCCGGGTTTGACTTACCTTGATACAGCTAGAGGAGTGAGTCCAATAGTGGAAAAGCTGCCCTTTCAACTTCAAGAGAGATGGGCAATGGTGGGGTCGAGGTATAAAGAAGACCACAATGTAAGCTTTCCACCCTTCTCATTCTTTGTGAACTTTGTAAAATGCCAAGCCAAAGTGAGGAATGACCCGAGCTTTACCACAGCTTACAACCCACCTGCCTACCATACAGTCAGCGACAAAAAAGGAAGGCCTACAGGTAATTACAGCCAAAGACAGTTTGTTACAGCACACAAGACAGACGTGTTAGGGACAGACAAGACAAAAGAAACAAGAACAGACATTCAGAAGGAATGCCCCATTCATCACAAACCACATCCGCTGAAAGGATGTAGGGGTTTCAGATCAATGCTGCTGGAAGATAGGAAAAAGTTCCTCAAAGAAAATAACATCTGCTATCGCTGCCTCGCTTCAACCAGTCACCAAGCTAGGGAATGTGAAGTCACAACAAAGTGTGAGGAGTGTGGCAGTGAGAGACATCTAGCAGCTCTTCACCCAGGTCCAGAACCGCCAACGTCTAAGTCTCCTTCATCACCCAAAGAGCATGGCGGGGAGCAAGAACTTGTACAGGAGATTGATGTTACGGCCACATGTACAGAGGTATGTGGGAATGAGATCACAGGAAAGTCCTGCGCCAAGATCTGTTTGGTGCAAGTCCACCCCAAAGGTGAGCAACATAACACAAAATCAATGTATGCAATAATAGACGATCAAAGTAACGAGTCACTAGCGAGGACAGAGTTTTTCGACATGTTTGCAATACAAGGCGCACCTAGGCCATACACACTAAAAACCTGCTCCGGTGTGACTCAAGTAAGTGGCAGAAGAGCCTGTGACTACGTTGTTCGGTCATTTGATGGAAAAATTAGTTTTCCTCTCCCCATGCTTATAGAGTGCAATGCTATCCCAAACAATAAGGATGAGATACCCACTGCAGAAGCTGCTTTACACCACCCTCACCTGAGAGCCATAGCTGGTGAGATACCACACCTTGATCCACATGCTGACATTCTTCTGCTGATTGGAAGAAATCTTCTGAATGTCCACAAGGTCAGAAAACAAATATGTGGCAAACGTAATGACCCATTTGCACAGAAGCTGGATCTAGGCTGGGTTATTATAGGGGATGTATGTCTGGGTAATGCCCACAAGCCGAGTGAAGTAAACGCTCTCAAAACATATGTACTGGACAATGGTCGCCCAAGCTATCTCACTCCCTGCAACAGCCGCTTCAGCGTAAAAGAGAGCTTCACCCTGAACCAGTCCAAAGCCATTTCCAAAATACTGCCACCTTCAAGCCTACAAGCAAAGCTCACGGATGAGAATTTAGGAGAGACTGTTTTCTGCCGAACCGATGAAGACAACCGCCTTGCACATTCGGCTGAGGACCTTATCTTTCTGAAAAAGATGGAGCAGTTTTTCAAAGATGACACTAATAGCTGGGTTGCACCACTCCCGTTTCGAAACCCAAGACGTCTTCTCCCAAATAACAGGTGCTACGCCCTTAAGCGCTTACAGTCACTTCGACGCACACTCGACAAGAAGCCAGAAATGAAGGCTCACTTCATTGAATTCATACAGAAAATGCTCGACAACAAGCATGCAGAGCTCGCACCACCCTGCACAAAAAATAAAGAGACCTGGTATCTTCCTTCTTTTGGTGTTTACCACCCACAGAAGCCTGGTAAGATCCGTGTGGTGTTTGACTCCAGTGCTCAGTTTGATGGAGTGTCTCTCAATGATGTTCTGCTTTCTGGCCCTGATCTCAACAACACACTTGTGGGTGTGCTCCTGCGATTTAGGAAGGAACCTGTCGCCGTTACAGCTGACATTGAGCAGATGTTTTACTGCTTTGTCGTCCATGAGGATCACAGGGATTACCTTCGTTTCCTGTGGTATAAAGACAATGACCCAAACAAGGAAGTGGTGGACTATCGCATGAGGGTGCACGTTTTCGGTAACAGTCCCTCCCCCGCAGTGGCGATCTATCTGTCTCTTATACACATCTGTAAAAGAGAGCTTCACCCTGAACCAGTCCAAAGC
>JAFBJS010000922.1:18050-46067 GCA_016785265.1 Paraplagusia blochii
AAATGTATGTATATATGTGTGCGTAAATATGTATGCGTATATACTGTATCTATATATGTATATATATATACAGATATGTATATATGTGTGTGTATATGTATATTAACTTTATATATTTATATATGTGTGCGTATGTCCGTGTATATGTATTTTTATATGAATTTATATATGCATATATTCACATATCTTCATGCATGTCTGCATATTAATATATATATGTATTTAAAATAATGTTTTGTATATGTATCTATATATTTAGATAGCTATGACTTTATTAATCCCTAGGGACTATCCTTCGGGAAATTTTCGAACTATATTTATATGTTCATATTATTATATATTTATGTATGTAAATATGTTTATATGCCTTGTAGATGCATATGTCAATAAGTGTATTTCTCTTTTTTTTTTTTGCATTGCTAAATATTTTCCTACGACACATTGCGTAAAGATTGTGACTTTAAGTCGTGGAAAATGACTTGTTTACCTCGTCGTCTTTGTATCACAGCGCCGCAGCTTTACTGTTTTAACGCACAGTTTTGACCTGTGGACGTCTCACGTTTCGTCCTCTTTGTCTTTCCCCACAGATCAGTGCCGTCCGAGCCGTCGTCCCCAACAAAAGCAACAATGAGATCGTGCTGGTCTTGCAGCATTTTGAGAACTGCGTTGACAAAGCCGTCCAGGCGTTCTTGGAAGGTAAGGCCGGCGGCCGAAAGGTCCCATGACAGGAGAAAGGAAGTGCTTAACGTCGGTGACAGTTATTTATCGGAAACATGACTCATCGCTGCTCTACACCTTCCCCGAGTTTCTGTTCTGCGCTAACATCTGTGCACGGCAAACTGTCATGGAGGATGAGTTGATTAGGTTCTTCTCTAAAAACAAAAGACTAATAGTTGTTAACATCAGTCAAAGGCACATCTCACACAATCCCTGTAGATTAGTGGACAATTAAGCAGCAGTTGGACCTGTTGTTGTTGAATTCTGGTGACACTTGTCCTTCGCCTTGGGAGTCCGTGTCACGCATTCTGTGTTTTGCATTCAGAAGGCGAGCGTCACACACATACCTCAAGTTCTGCAGGTGTAAATATAGAACAAGGAAGTGGCTCCTGTTTGTCAGATGACTTTTTCTCACATTTTGTCTCACATGCGTAGGACACCTTCGGGGCAATGAAAGTTTTGAGATGCACTAAATACATTTTGTTAACCTGTGTTATGTTACTGTGCACTTTTGTCATTGTCGTCCTTTCCCGCCTCAGGTAGCGCAGTAGAAATCCTCAAGGAATGGAATGTCACCGGCAAAAAGAAGGTGGGGCCCAAAAAGTGCACGTTGAAAGTTTCCCTGTTTTTTTAGTTCTTTGTTTTTTTTATAATTTCGATAATTTCTTTTCTAATCTGATAATCTGAAAAACGATAAAAACAAAGAGAGAACCTTGAACAAAAGTTGTTGACACAGATATTTTTTTACATTTAGCCCAAAAAGAAAAAGAAGCCCAAGCCTCAACAGGAGGCCTCAGCTGAGCCGGCCGCACCTGAAGTCACATCTGCAGAGGACGGGAAGGACGAGATGAACGGCTTCCATGCCAATGGGTCCGTGGCAGACGGAGAATCCCTGGACTCCCTGAGCGAACAGTTGGACTCCGCCTCTTTGGATGCGGCGGAGCTCGACTCTGAACCCACTACATCTGAAACAACCGGTAAGAACAGTCGGAGTTCTCGGTGCAGTCAGACCGTTACAGTCGTCTTATCAAGACCTGCTCCGTTTCCCTGCAGGTGCAGAAGCTGAGAACCAAGTCAGAGCTCCAAGTCCTGCTTCAAGTCCTGCTTCTCAGCAAGAAGTGAGGAATCACCAGGGAAGCAGAGGCAACAAGACGCGTCGCAAACCAGGCTCCAATTCACACGTTCCCCCCTCCTCGTCAGTGACCAGCTCTGAGGAGCCGGGGTCTGCAGGAGCCAAGAAAATAAGTAAGTGTCTATATGTTTGTATGCATGTATGTATGTATGTTTGTGTGTATGTATATGTATGTGTGTATGTATGTATTTATATATATGTGTGTGTATGTATGTATTTATATATATGTGTGTGTATGTATGTATTTATATATATGTGTGTGTATGTATGTATTTATATATATATGTGTGTATGTATGTATTTATATATATGTGTGTATGTATGTATTTATATATGTGTGTATGTATGTATTTATATATGTGTGAATGTATGTATTTATATATGTATGTGTGTATGTATGTATTTATATATGTATGTGTGTATGTATGTATGTATTTATATATGTATGTGTATATGTATGTATTTATATATGTGTATATACAATATATGTATATGTGTGTGTGTGTATATATGTGTGTGTGTGTGTGTGTGTATATATATGTGTGTGTGTGTGTGTATATATATATATATATATTTATTTAAACAACTTTCACTTAGATTTATGAGTGACTCAGGGATGGCAATTTCCGCCGATTTGAAAATGAATTTGGTCATTTTTGCGAAACGTCCAAATCCGTTGAGAAAATTTTAGGGGTGGAGGTGAGGTACCTATATTTATGGATATCACCAAGGATACGTTAATTTTTGTGTCAAAATTGTGCCGAAAAAAACAATATTTACCTATCTTGAACGTTCTCGCTAAAACGGAAATAAATCTTATGCTTTGGCTACTAAATATAGGACTTCGTCGGAGTAATTATTCTTTGGGATCTGCTTTTGCGAAATCGCCATCTACAAGTTTTGCTAACACTGTTGGGGAACTTTAGCAGGTCCGACTAGACATAGGATAAGCAAGGCCAATATGTTAATTGTCATCATAATTATTTTTTTGTGAGTATTCAGTAAAGTTGAATGTTTCATTGAATGTTTTTGAATTTTATTGATATTTTCATAATATCAATTTCAGGAAAATACTGCCTTAATTGCTTTAAAAATGGGTGTAAAAATGCATAAAAACCTTCAGCAGACATTTCAGCTGAAATCCAAATTTCCTGTTGCTATCTATGGTGACTTCTCTGATTGTTCCTTGTCCCTAGATCTTTTATTTTTAAACCCGTATTTTTATCCCTTCTTCAAGAACATGTCAGATCACAGAACTTCAAGCATCAACAGAGTTGATTTTCACTTTTATTTATTTATTTTTTTTACAGACTGACTCAGACTTTCTTATCGTCCCCTCAGGTTCCAACATCGACCGCTCGGTGAAGGACCTGCAGAGATGCACGGCGTCTCTGACTCGCTACAGGATGGTGGTCAAGGAGGAGATGGACTCTTCAGTCAAGAGGATGAAGCAAACGTTTGCTGAGCTGCAGAGCTGGTAGGTTTGATTTCTTTTTTTTTTTATGAATCACGGTTAGATTATAGAGCATGATGGTTTATTTAGATTTTTGTCTACAAATTCTAAAAATGTTTCTGAAGGTGGAACGTTTTCCAACCTGACTTGGATCTTAAGATGTCCTTAAGAATCAAACAGCCTTGAAGTTCTTCACGGTCCACAGTTCTTTAAGAAATGGAACAACTGTGATCTAACTGTTCTTTTTTTCTTTTTCTTTTTTTTCTTCTCCTTATTTTCTTTCTTCTCGCTTACGTGTCTCTTCCAAAGTTCGGATTTCTACCTTTGTCCTATTGGGAGATAACTGGGACGATGCCTTAACAGATAGTTCTGCTTCCATGTGATGTAACAATTTGGACTTTCCAGAAGTTTGACAGAGGAAAGAAAATAAACTCTCTAGATCAGGCATAGGCAAACTAGGGCCTGGGGGCCAGGAGTGGCCCTTTGAGTTTTTTGATGTGGCCCCACAACCTTGTCCAAATGAAAAATTTTAGCCCATGAGTCAAAAGCTTTAGATCTACTCCGAAAGTTGTCAAATGATGAGAACCTCAACTCAACCCAGAATTATTTTAATTGGTCCAGATTATTCAGTACCAACTGGCAAAACTACAGCCTCTTAGTTCCTGTGATCCAACTGCATAACTTCATATTTCAGGAGACACAGTTGCCTCAGCAACAACAGCCCACGACATGATGATGATGTAGGACACAATGTATCAGAAGGATATTGGACATAAAAATGTCAAATTAAGCATTTCCTGGTAGGAACCAGAAATATTTTCACTGTACAAAATCTAATTCTTGTGTGATATTAAATTAACAATAAATTTAAACAATATCAATTATTGCCTATGTCCGATTTTGCCGAAATTGTCCGATATCAATCGATTACGATATATATGCACGATTTGCCTCAGGACGCTTCTTGCGATTTCAGCTAATTTCCGCCAAACCCAAACATTGTGCTAACAGATTCTTCTTATCAGAATAAACTAATAATATCAATCCTCCCTATATTACGTAATTATCGTAATATCGGAACAAAATTATCGCAAATCCACGCAAAAAATAGGATACAAACGCAAGAAATTGAATTGTCTTAACAATGTAATTATGACTTATAACAAATCTTGTCTTTAACTAATAACTATTCAAATACTTGAGGTTATTCCAAGCAAATACTCTGAGTAACATGGAGTATGAAATACTGCAGTGAGAGCTGTGGGTGGCTCAGATAATCCACAGTAGTCTGTGGATTATCTGAGGATCATCTCCATTACAAAGAGTTGATATGGTCGACCTGTACTTGTTGTGCCAAACAGGAAGTCCGCTGTCAGATCTGTCCGTCCGTCTCACACCAACACTGCATGCATTCCTAATGAAAACCAGTGATATCAGCACTTTTTCCCAGAATCCTCGCCATGTTACTCGATTCCGTCCTTTCCTGTGGATTTTCCTCGGCTGAACGGGATTTCCTTTGAGTCTCATTCCCAGCGGCTGTTGCGCTTTTTCTTCTTCTTCTTCTGGCTTTTTTTAAACTGAAATCTCCATGAAAGACATTAATTAATGTGAGGAAATGAGCAGAGATGAAAAAAAAAATTGTGTCCAAACCTCAATTTCATGTCACAGTAGGTCACTGTGATACATCACATTCGTCCATTTTTTTTATTTTGTTATTGTTGTATTCAACGCTGTGAAGGAAACTGTGAGACGGTCCCTGCTGAGGACCATCACCTGAACCTCCAGGGACCAACACACATTAACAAACAAGTGTTCGCACTGACATGGAGCTCATACTGTGTCCCAGCATCTTAAAGCCTCAAAACTCTCTTTTTATCAGTTCACTTTCCTGCCACAAGGAGACAATGCCAGCTACCACATGATTAACTTTGGTTCTCAAACTGGGGGGCAGGTCCCCCTAGTGGGACATAGAGCAATTGTACTTTTACAGAGAACAAAAGTGCATTTAACCAAAGGTGTCAAATAATATTGGCCTTACTAGAATATATATGTAATTTTTGATCTTTTTTTTCTCTCTAATTTGATAACACGATACCTGATTTTTGACAAATTTGCTGGATTTGCACCTGGAGTCCTAAGATATTTATCTAAAGTTTTGTGGAGAAGTCATGGAAATAAATTTCTGCATTATCTGAATCACATGGCTGTGGCCTGTGATGAAACTGTAGTGTCTGTTCATTCAAGTCAGCAGGAGACCAAACACTTCAGTTGTATAACTTTTCTTATGGAAAATCACTAATATTGGAGATCTGTAGTTAAATGTTCTAACCTTACATTTCCATTGGGTGGTTTATGTTCTTCTATCTGTGAATTTTATATTTTTATCTTTTTTCATATATATATTGTCACACTCTTCAATATTCTAGTCTGGCTATAGTGAGGAAAAAAAGATGAAATTGCAACAATTTCCTCCTGGGGGAGTCAATAAATTCACTCTGCTTCTCATTCTAATGAACCATCTCCGCTCTGGAGACCAGACAGTGGTGATCACAGCTGCTCACTGGCCGTCTCCTCCTCCTCTTCCTCCCCCTCCACCTCCTCTTCTGCTGCAGTTATTGTGGTGGAAATAACAAAAACATCAGCCGTCATGTTTGCGCATTTTCTATATATATATTACATAAACGTATTTGATCCCCGAGGATGAGCGCGGAACATTAAAAACGTACATTTCTCCCCGGTCCAAAAATATCCCAGCAGGGAGCCTTGGTGACTGGCTCTGATCCGCCCGGCAACAGCTTGAAGTCAGGAGTTGTTTTTCACTGCATAATTTAAAAGTTAACACTTTGAAAATACTTGTTTTTTTTTTTCTTCCTTAAGTGTCCGTCTCCTGTCACAGCACTTTGTGGTGTAAGTCAAAACTAAAGCAGGGTGTGATATCACAACTACAGGGAAATAAAACAAGAAGCAGCATCAGGTGACATCAGGTGGTTACAGGGAGTTCACCTGAACTGAAGCTGTCCATGGAACAATCACCAACAGGCCTGGTTACAGGGGCAGATGTTCAGTTTTCATTTGGAATCAACATGTCTCTTTTTTTTTCTCTTGCAGTTTGATGGACAGGGAAGTGACTCTTCTGACAGAAATGGATAAAGTGAAAGCAGATGCCAGTGAGTAGTCAATCAACCAGCATGCACCTACCACCAATGGCCACACGGTGTGCCCATGTCACCTGACTCACAGTTAACGAGTATTTGACCTGAACCGCTTTTGGAGCAAAAAACAAATGTCATTTCCCACATGATGCAGTGAAATCCTGGAGTTTTTGGTTCACCTGTGTGTGTGTGTGTGTGTGTGTGTGTGTTTGGGTGTGTGTGATGTGACGGAGCGCAGCTCCACATTTGTACAAGTAGGCCATTCTCTCTCCTCCTGCGCTGCCAGTGTTAAATGTTGTGTGTTCCGGGCCTGGAAAAAAGTGAATAGTGTCAGGTGTCGAGGGAGACTCAATGGCGTCTTTGTGTGAGGAGCACGGGGACCTGGGAGGAAAGTGAAGCAACTCGCATTCTTCGTGCACATCACAAAAGCTGGGTTTCCTCAAAAGTTAAACGCGGTTCACTTTTTTTTCCAAACTGGTCAATAGTTCAGAGCGACAAAGTCCAGAAGTTTCCCAAAATTCTTCCTATTCTTCAGCATTTATATCTCGATATTTTTTTTCCGTGTAAAATTATATTTTTCATTTTATGTATATGTCAATGTAAAAACAAAGTATTTCATACACATAAATGAATTTTATTCGCTTTTAAAAAGCTCTAATAACGTTAAAACAATGTAATTCCATCAGTACAGCGTGGAAATACTGCCTCCTGTGGCTGACACAGGGATGATCATATTATGCGAACATTTTTTTTAGAGATATTGTGAACTTTAATATTCCGTTTATTTGTTGGGAATCGTATTCATGTATCCACTCTAGTTATATTTTCAGACGATCAATTAACTGGCCGTAATGATGTGCTAGTAATTTGTATAATTAGAGCGACAAAGATGGCCTAAGTGGTTCTTGTAAAACAGATGCACACAGTGTTTTGTTTTTAATAATAACTTAAGTTGTCTTTATTATCGCATTGATGACGGAAAATCACCACAATTAAGTCGATAACAGCGGAAAGTCTTCACCTGCGGAGTTAAAAATTACCAGGTGGAGCTGCAGTCAATAAAGAGCGTTCCCAGGAATGTCGCCCAACAGTCGTCAGAGATTCTCCGCTCTGACGTCAGCACTTCGGTGCTATCAGGATGTATGAGTGGAAAAAAAACGGTCGTTACCTTCGACCCTCATTCACCTGCAGATGCTGAGTCAGCTGAACGTTGTTGAAACAGTGGCTGAAACAGACGGAGTAAAGTTCTCCCAGAATGAAATATTGATTATATTGACAGTGGATTGTTGGTCGTGTTGACTTTGTGTCGTAAAAGTGGATTGAAGTGAAGGAGCAGACGCACAGTTGTCATCACAAAGGCTGAGATCGTAACACATTCTTATCAGTTTCTGCCTTTAGATTAACATACGTTGACACGGAGGCAACGAACGACCAGACGACGAAAACAATACAATGAAGTTAACAGTAAAACTGGGCGGTTCTCTGATAATGAAGTTAGAACGCACCAAGCTGTCTGTTTATGTCTATGTTATATACTATATATATCTTTATGTATAAACGCATACTTTTATACACATATAGAGTATACATATGCATATATATATACATATAAATAAATATATGTATATACACAATAATTTTATGAAGTTTATGTGTACGCATGCATGCATCTAGGTGTATATATAGGCATATATATATTTTATATATAAATACATTCATACACACAAATGTACATATAAGTGAGTGTATATACAAAGACAAAACGTGTTAGCATACATCTTTTAAAATATATTTTAGTGGAAAGTATTACTAGTAGTTAATCAACTATTTAAGTTATCATATCAAGTGTTTTTCCCATGTATATTTATATATATGGTTTATGTGTACAAAAATATATAAATATATTTCCCTTATAAATGTATATGGGAAGTATATTTATATATTATATAATATATGTTAATATAATATGTTAAATATTTATCTTTATATCTGTATATGTATAAAAATCTGAAAACTTTAAGACACAGAATGAAGTGTATATTTGAAAAAAAAATCTAAGTTGAATATATAGCTAAAATAAAAATAAATATTGTAGTTTACCTCAATAGTTATAAATAAACTGCAACATATACACAGCCAATTTTTTTTTATTTTGTGGAAAAGAAAAACCCTTTTATTCCAACTGTGAGTTTATTCTGTCTTTGACCTCTGCCTTGTCTCCTTCAGTGATGATCCTGGACGCTCGGCAGAAGAGAGCGGAAGAGCTCCGACGGCTGACGGATCGCTCGGCGTCCATGTCGGAGGAGCAGCTGACTGAACTGAGGGCAGACATCAAGGTGGAGTTCTTGTTCCTCCGTCATGGGCTCAAGACTTGAGTTTAAATGAAATGACAAAAAAAGAATTAAAAAATAATACGTAATTCGTCACCGTAGTTCAATCAGTCTCTTTGTTCTGCAGCACTTTGTGAGTGAACGTAAATACGACGAGGACCTGGGGAAAGCTGTGAGGTTCACGTTTGATCTGGAACCACTGAAGACCAGCATCACAACGTTTGGATCAGGTACAGACACAAAGACGCCCCGAGTTTAGACTCACAGGCTTCAGATGGCCATGTTAAAAGCAGCAGCATTGAGGTCAAGGGCGCACAAAGAGCAGGATAAAAAAAAAAAATCTGTTTATGTAGTAAACATTAGTCTAATCCTGTTTTAGTCGGAAAATTACACTATTTTCACACATTCATTGAGTCAGAAAACGGTTCGATTGTTATGGTTGTTAAACTGCTTAATAAACTGAACCCTGATGTACCCTTGTTGCGCCCCCTGGTGTTGACCTTCCTCTCCCTCCTCTCTTTCAGTTTACCACCCACGTACCGGCTACTCCAACCGCTCCCGCTGCAGCTCCACGTCCTCCTCCGTCACCAGCCCTAGCCTGATGGAGACCCGACCTCCGTCCACCCAAACCCAGAGTGTCCCCACTGAAGCCCCCCGCCCCCCACCAACCAAACAGGTCAGTAACGTCTACCGCTACGTCAACTCACTAGTTACTGGTGAACTCTCCGACATCCACGTTGACCATGTCTGGGTTTTAAGTCCAAATATTTGTCTCTGTCTCTGCAGTGTCTGTCTGCTCTGACCAGTATCAGCTTTGATTTTATAATTTTCCAAAATATGGGTTTATTTTTTTTTTCAAATCAGATTTTCATTCATTCTTTTCACCAAAATGGAGGATCAACTTTCAGTGTTCAGCACAAAATAAAAAATCAATTTCCCATAGATTCTGTGTAATACAACACTGAACCAGAAGGAGGCTGTGGGTCAGGGTTTTGAGAACAATAAGATTTACCATAAAATGTGTAGAACAAATCTATAAAATATTATTATGAATTCAATTCGATTCATATGAAGGGCCGCAAAATATTGTTCCATGGGCCCCAAATGGTCCCTGGGCCGCGATTTTGAGACCCCTGCGCTACAGATTTATGTCACAGTAGGTAAAGTTCTTCTTACAACTATTTTTCATGTAGCTGTTCTTCTGTTTGTTGCACTCTCACTTAGACGTGTACAGTTGTACTACCGTCTGTTATCACTCTCCTCAACTGTTGCCATGGTTACACACAGCCTCAGATCTTTCAAACACAGGGGGCAGGACATGGAGTGGCTGAATTTCTTTTTAGCTTTTTCTGTACGTTCTATAGAGGGAACAGGGCAAAGGCCACTACTAGAACATTGAGGATGAGTCTGGACCACATCTCCCTCCGTCTGACTCCTCTGCTCTCCCCCTGTCCCTCCTCAGATTTTCCAGGGTAACAGGCGTACCTTCCAGGGACAGGGTTTTCACTCCGGCGGCCAGCGGTTCAACGGCGGCTCGTACAACGACAGGAATGCTGCCCGTGGTAACCACCACCGCCACCAGGGCGACGGCGCTCAACCTTCCCATCAGTCCAACAACTCTCGAGCTCCTTCTCACCCTTCCTCCTCCTCCGCCTCCTCCTCCTCCTCTTCGTCCTTCCACAACCAAGACCGATCCTCTCACAACGGGCTGCCGCAGCGGCCTCAGCGGACGCACTGTCCTTGACGTTGGTCCAGATTGAACCTCCCGCCCTCCGATTACGCCCCTGCACTCCCCCTCTCCCCGTCACTCCCACCACCCGCCCCCCACCCGCCCACTCGTACTAACTCCTCTCAATGAAGAATAGAAATCAAGTTTACATCTTTCCATCAGTCCAGCTGTAGTGCCACTGCTCCACATCAGTCCATTCATGCTTCAAACTTGAAAAGTTCTGACTTTTCTCTTCACTCTCCTCCTCTCCCTCCTCCCCCGTCACCTCCCTTCAGGTTTAGATAACCGCTTCTATCTTTAGCCTCCTCTGAGATTGCATCGCTACGATACCGTGGGCCTCTGTTGTTCGTTTTGTTTTGTTTTTTTGTTTTTTTTTACACACTTGAGTCGTCTACCAGATTGAGATGTGGACTTTCAAAGTCGAGCTTTGAGGGTTTTTTTTTGTTTTTTTTCCCCAATTGTCTGATTCTGGCCCGAGCACTTTGTCCTTCTCTACCAGAACCATTTCAATGCCTTCATTGTGGGGCGGTGGGGTTGTAGTCGGGAGCAGGAGCGTGGCAGCGGACGGTCGTCATAGGGGGAGTCGACGAGCAGGTCAACACTACAGAGAACCTTTCATCCTGGCCGTGTCCTTAAAATAGAAACACATCAAAGCGTAACTTGTATCTTATCAAAGGGAAATCGGTTCAGACTTTTTGTTCAAACTAAGCGCAATCGCCGCCGCCTCGGCGAAAAGTCAGGGTAGGGATCTCCGACGTTTGACGCTCTAGGGAGCAGCTGCTCCCGTGTCCACTGAGGTTCCGTACTGTTTATGGCCATTGTTACAGTGAGAACCTGCAGGATGTGAATTCAGATATCATCATCATCATCATCAAGTGCCCTGCGACATGAACTGTTCCATCAGTGCAATTTTGCTCATCAAGCAAACATTTAAAACACATTTAAACCTTTTTGTTTCATCCAGGCTGTGAAATTATTTTTTTATTCATTTTGATACTTTTGAGACTTTAGCATGAGCTGAGTTAAAGAAGTGGTTCATGTTGCACTGTACCTGGGATGATATTTTGGAGTATTTAGAAAATATCTATTTTTCAGACAGACATCTGTCTCTAGGGGGCAGCATTTCCCAAATTATTCCTCTCTTCATCTTAAACACATCCGACAGCAGTGATGGTTGTTCACTCCGAGTTGTCGTCGTCGTCCACAGCTTGTCGTTAACTGTTCATGCGCCTTTGTAGATAATGTGAAAGAGTGGAGGAAACTCCAAATGCTGCTTCATCATTGGCTCGAGTTCTTTCTTCTTCTGGATTTCCCTCCACAGCTGCACCCTCACCCTCACCTCCCCCGTCCTGTCCCGTCCCCCTCTATTTCTGAGATCGTGCACGGTGCATGACTGAGGTTTTTCCCCCTGGTTGTCTGCAGTCCAGTGGAGAAGACGATTGTGATAGGATTCAGGGTCTACTAAAAAAAAAAAAAAAAACTCTACCAAACTGACTTCTCCCACTGTGGGAGGAAACATCAATCTAACTGAGGAACTTGTTCAGAATGTTGCTTTGACAAACCGATCTTTTCCATGGCTTCCAATCAGACAGTGCAGAGCTGGGATGAGGGTGAATTTTTCTTCTTTTTCTTTTTTTTTTTGAGAACAAAAAGCTGGTGAATACCTCATTGCTAACCTTTTTGACCGGATGTGTAAAGTCTGATTGGACGTTTCATTGAGGGACTCGAACCAACGTCAATCTTTACCTTTTTTCCGAGGCTTTAAAGCAGGGTGTGGCATGATCGGTGATCTTCAAGTCTTACATTGGAGACTAGATTAGTATTTTTGGTTTCCTCTTTTGTTCTTTTTTTTCTTGACTAAAATGTTTTTTCCCCCCAGTTGAGATTTTGTTAAAGCCCAGGAGAGAAACTGTTTCATGGGGGTAAAAATGGAGCGTTGTCTCGTTGGATGTCTTTGATACGTTTTTGTCAGACAGATCTTTGACGTTAAGGATGTCGGGGGTTAAAACCCGTTACTTTGCCTTTTTTGTGTAGAGACTAAAAGGCGCAGACGTCACCTCTGGATGTCCTCCTGGACAGACGACACCAGGGTGACGTCTTTCTTTCCAGTGCACATTTAGTTTGTGGTAGTTTGTGTGTTTCTTCTCCAGAGTTGAGACTCTCTGTCCATCAGTGTTAAAAACTAGAGACACATTTGATTGGTGGTTCCGGTTCTTTCTGTCCTTTTTATTTTGTTTTTTGAGAAGTGACAGAAAACTGCAACCAGTTAGTGTTCTGTCACAACTGCAGTCGATCACTCTTTATTAGTTATTAGGGTTTTTTTTTTTTTTTTTTTAGTTTCTAAAACCTTAGAACAGAAAGTAATGAAAACGGGTTTTAGAAGCTGGAAATTGTTGGGTTTGTTTGGTTAGGAAAACTGAAAGGGCTGGAAAACTAGTGATCCAACAAAAAAAAATAACACGGGGCTAAAATAATAGTAAATGTTATGAATATATTACACATTTATGCATAAGAAAAATTAACACTGACAATTATACCATCAACATATTATTTTTAATATTATTATTGTTATCAATTTACGTTTCATTATCATTATTTTAGTTTTTTTAAGCATATGTATATAAACATATATAAAATATATATGTATATACATATGCTAGTAAGTGTTTCTGTGTGTGTTTGTATGTATGTTTCTGTATATGTGTGTGATTTATTTTTTCTTATATATATATTTTTTGGGAGCATGAAAAGAAAAAAAACTGCATTTGTGTGCAATAAAATAATTGTAAGTGTTAATTAATGAATGCACGGCTGCACCACGCCCTGTTGGAAATCACGCTAATGGTTTTCAGTCCTAATTAACACGGAGTAGATGTTCTGGTCCTGAGGGCAGGAACTCTAGATCAGAAAGGAAATATTTCTGTAGGTTATTCCTGGAGCTGTGACCCAGTTTGGATTTATGTTTTGTTTTTCTTTGAAGCAGTTGAAATTGGAACACCTGAGCTCCACCTGCTGGCCTCTGTGGTTGACGGTCGGTTAGACTTTGTTATAGCTGCTGAAAATGACGATTTAAATGTGTGTTTTAGCCTTTACTCCAGTCGTCGTGCTGCGGGAGACGATGAATTCGTCCAATCGGAACTGAGAGGTTCACTTTTTTTTTTTCTTCTTCTTCTTCTGAGCTTCTGCTCTGTCTCACCCCATCCTCCTGTCCTTTCATATTCTGAGCATTCAGGTATCGCCAAAGAAAAAATCTCCAGTTCTCTATAGAAAAAAAAAACAAAGTTGCTGCCTTTTTTCCTCTCTCTCGTCAACATTTCCAAAGGTGAACGTCCGACACCTCGCCTTCTGTTATTTCTTTTTTCCTTCAGCCGTCTTTCTTTTCTGATTCATTATTTGTGTATACATTTATGTAGCTTTATATTTTCCCGCTCACTATGGGGCGTTTTGTATGTGATTTCCATGCGAGAAAAAGAGAATGTGTAGTTCATCCATTCTTCCAGTAGGCCGTGTCCTTCTCCAGACAACTTTCTGAGACTGTAAACTCAAGTGCCTTCTTCTTGCCGCCCACTCCCCTCCTCATTGACGCCCCTCCAACGGAGTATGGACCAAAGACGTCAGCCTTCAACATCTGCCCCTCCCGCTTTATCTCCTTCTCACTGAATGGCACACTTTTCATTTACTACCAATAAACAGTTTGCAATACTGACGTTGTACTCGTCTTCTTTCGCTGCAAATCCACTCTGAGAAGGGTCATAAATTCATAGACATGTAACTTCATTTTTTTCTTCTTCTGAGCTTCTGCTCTGTCTCACCCCATCCTCCTGTCCTTTCATATTCTGAGCATTCAGGTATCGCCAAAGAAAAAATCTCCAGTTCTTTATAGAAAAAAAAAAACAAAGTTGCTGCCTTTTTTTCCTCTCTCTCGTCAACATTTCCAAAGGTGAACGTCCGACACCTCGCCTTCTGTTATTTCTTTTTTCCTTCAGCCGTCTTTCTTTTCTGATTCATTATTTGTGTATACATTTATGTAGCTTTATATTTTCCCGCTCACTATGGGGCGTTTTGTATGTGATTTCCATGCGAGAAAAAGAGAATGTGTAGTTCATCCATTCTTCCAGTAGGCCGTGTCCTTCTCCAGACAACTTTCTGAGACTGTAAACTCAAGTGCCTTCTTCTTGCCGCCCACTCCCCTCCTCATTGACGCCCCTCCAACGGAGTATGGACCAAAGACGTCAGCCTTCAACATCTGCCCCTCCCGCTTTATCTCCTTCTCACTGAATGGCACACTTTTCATTTACTACCAATAAACAGTTTGCAATACTGACGTTGTACTCGTCTTCTTTCGCTGCAAATCCACTCTGAGAAGGGTCATAAATTCATAGACATGTAACTTCATTTTTAAGATAAAATAAAAAAAATACTAAATATATGGTGTGTTTTTTTTTAACAGCTACTAGGTCAGGCCTAGGCAAACTTTGACACATGGGCCAAGTGGGTCCTAAAGTTGATATGTAAATTTTACGAAAGAATAAGTGCTTTTAGCTCTTTCTAAGCCATCTAGTGGCGAAATGCTGGATCTGCAGGGAGCCAGCCAGTAGAGGTAAATCAAAATCACAAACGATTGAAAATAAATTAATAATAATGATTGATTAATTGTTTGGGACAAGTTGAGGAGGGCCACATCTGGCCCCCAGTCATACTAAAATAAAGTACAACCTGTATCGGGTTTAAAACAATGAAGATCTGGATAAATATATGGCAAAACGTGTATGTAATATATACATATATGTGTCTATAAATATTTGTGTTCTCTGGCGATATTAGGACAAATATGCAATGCTGGAAACGCTTATAGTTTCCTGAGACGTTTACTTTTGTGGGCAAATGTCTGTATTGGTTGAGATATATATTTGAATAAATACATACATATAACTACATAGTACAAATATGTACCCACATATAGATTTGTATATATGTTGACATGTATGTGCTGTGATTAAATATATCACACAAATTATTACACAGTATTCATACATACAGTATATATAGAGAGAGAAATATATATACAATACATATATGTACAGTATATGTGTGTTTTGTATATAAATGTCTATAACATGTTGGTGTTGTATTTTCGTGTCCTCGTCTTCAGGTTTTATGACAGGTTTTATCCAGTGGTGAAACAGTAAAGTATGCGTTTACATCCAGACAACAATTTGCAGCCCTGGTTGAACGGAGGCGTCATTGTTTCTCTGTGAATGAGCTACAGCAGTGTAATTAACTCTTGTGGGTCTAAGGAAGTGTGGTGAGTTGTTTTGTTGACGGAGCTGCGTCGATGAAGTAAAGAATGTCCAGATTTATGTCCTTATGTCCAGATTTACACGCATCACCCTTGGGCAACAGTAATTCTGCTGCATCTGGATAAATAACAGTTAAACTACACCAACACTGGCCCAGCTCAGACACCTCAGTCCACAGTGGGTGGTTGCTCTTTGGTTCCTTGAACGGTTCCTCCTTTGAGCCGCTGTTGAAGTTCTCCGCCGATGTTTCCGGTGGAGGTCGTGGGGGAGCTGCCCTCAGTCCCAGTGTCCCTGAATAAACACGCCGAGACAAACGGCTGTAAACGATGGTGTTGGGGGGGGAGTGGTGGTGATGTCAGCATGTGAAATATGTGGATTTTATTTTGTCCTCCTCAAGGTTCTCAGTGTGGTTTTGGAACAGGCCTCCAGGAAACACTCCATGTATAAAAACCTCAGTTCAGCTTTGACCCGACCAGGGAGAACATGGACATCAACGCTGTACAGTTATGATTAGAGCGTCATATTTTTAATCTACACAGAAGATATTTATATTTATAAATATATATATTTTTACAGCATTATTGTCGCAAGTGAAGGCAACTAAAGCCAAAGATGGGGAACCTGGAAGATCTGCTGATGCTTGTTGTTGCGATGAAGCTCGTTTTCTCTGTTGCTGCAGGAGGAGAAGAATTTTCAGGAGCGATGGTGAGAAAATCAGTGAAATGAAGCAACACATATGTTTTTATGGCTCAGATTTTAGTTTAAATAATTAATCTAATAAATCTAACATTTTATTAAAAGTTAAAGAGAGATTATATTTTACAAAAACAAACACAAAAATATTTTTTATTTTTGTTTGGTGTATTAAGAACTTACAGAGGCGTGAACTGTGGTGTTGATTATGTAATAATTGTGCTGACCTTCTGTTGTGCAACATCATTTCTAGAATAACTAAACCACAATGATTTCTGAACATCATGCTTTCTTTAACTACATTGGGCGTTAGTTGATCAACGTGTCTAACTAACTACTGTTTCTCACTCACCTTCTTCCTCTTACTCTATGAGTTACTATGAATTTTTAGTCATTTTTTCCTTAAATTGAAAGTCGTTTCAGATAAAAGCTTCTGCCAAAATATACTTTAATGTCTTGTTAATGAGGAGATGACGAAAGTCCCTGGGAGGTGATGAAAAAGCCTAAATGAAAAGGAAGCCTCCAGTCACTAGATGGCAGCAGCACAGGTTCTCAACCTAGTAGAAGAAATAATTGTGTGTTGTGCAGATAATATTCCCAGGCCCAATATTTAATTTTGTAGGGTTAAAGCAGACTCACCACGTTAAGAGAAAAAATTACTTCTATCATAATGAATCTGCGTCTGCAGGAATACCTGGAGAAATATGGCTACCTGCACATCCCGCTGGACAGCAAAGGCCAGAACTATTCTGCCGAGGCTATCGCTGAAGCAGCGAGGTGACAATCCTGGAAACACATCAGATTCTGTCATTTTATTTTCTCTTTTAGTTTGATTTTAAAAACAACTTTTTCTGGTCAGAAACTTCCAGAAGGCGACAAACCTACAGATGTCGGGAAAACTGGATTCAGCCACGCTGTCCATGATGGACAGACCTCGGTGTGGTCTGCAGGACTCCTTTGGTCAGAGGTGCCTCAAATACAAAGTCATGGGTGAGTGGAACCTCAACCTATGAGCCCCATCCAGTCCAGTAACTTGAGAAGCAAAGAAAAGTTCTTCAATGGCCCAGATGTGTTGACTTAATGACTTGATCAAATCAACCAGGTCGCTGGCGTAAGAAGCTGCTGACATACAGGCTCTATAACTACACTCCTGACCTGGGCCGGGAGAAGACCCGTCTGGCCATCCAGAACGCCTTCAGGTACTGGAGTGACGTGTCACCCCTGAGATTCACAGAGCTGCAGCAGGGAAGAGCCGACATCAAACTGTCCTTTCACCGAAAAGATAAATCCTGTCCTGTTCCATTTGATGGCAAAGGTAAGACTTTTTGTGTTAGCACCGGCTGAAGATTAGGAATTCTTTTTTTGTCTGAAGTTTAATAAAGAAAATTTTAAATAAAGAAAGCCACCACACCGCCCCCTGGTGGATTACTTTTACCTTCTATCGTATTATACAGCTACTGTAGAAGGTATAATACAATTTATTACCAAACAATTTGATTTAAAATTGCACGTAACATTACATAACGTATAAATGTTAAAATTGCATATATGACTGAAGTACAAGTGTTGAATAAAGCTCAGTTTCACGCTGCCTTAAGCAGCCAATCAACACACCACAAAGGGTTAGTAAACATTGGGTGATGCAACACAAACTTCGGTAACTTTATTATTTGGAGTTTAAGACGGTTTTTAATAAGAAAACTCTGTGACATAAATCCCACCCGACATTAAAGGGTTCCACCTCAGGTTACCAAACGTTAATTAATCATCAGGCAGTTTTTGGGAACCTATATCTGGCCAGAGCAAGCCGCAGTCACATGACCACGGTTGGACCAAAAGGCGGGAAGCCGGACGCCATGAAGGAACAAAATGTTTTCACGGTTTTCCCCTCGAGAAAAACATTTAGACTCGATTATTATTGATTCAAGAGTAATGCTTCGACATAAACGGCAACATTAAGACGGTAACGCCGACTCTGAGTAAGTAACCTTCACTACGTTTATCATCTGTCTTTATTTGGCTCCAATGCGCCCCTCTGTGCTAATGTAGTCCGTTATTTTCATTGGTGTAGCGGCCTTAAAAGGCAGGAAACATTTACTTACTTACTTATTAACTTAGTGTTTATTAAACGTGTTTATTTTTAAGCCTTTATTAAATGTAATGATAGGAACACTGAGTTATCAAACTAAGTTCATAGTCCTTGGGCTCCCTCTAGTGGTTCATAGAGCCTTGACTTCCGTTAGGATGATGTGTTGGACGTATATCGGTCTTTGGTCTTGGTTGGTGTTCTGTTGGGTCTTGTTCATGCTGGTCACCGTCCAGAATTCTAAGGGGAAGGGATTTTGTGGTGGAAACGAAACCAAAAATGAGGTTAGATCCATCCTGGTTAAACTTTTTGACTCACAGGGACACAACTTGTCCTTATAAAGGACACCAGGAATGGTTAGATGCAAAAAGATGGGACATTTGTGTGAACTAAAAATAAATACAAGTACAATCACAACACACACCACTTACATAATTTAGAGAAATTTGGCAGCACAGATTACAAAACTGAACCTGTGAATGTTTTTCACTGTCTGGTTTAGACTAAGAAAAATACTTAAAGTTTTCAAAAATAAAGTCATTTTTCAAACAGTGTTTGTTGTTCTTTTTTCTTGTTTTGTTGAATGTCTACATTGTCCTAATAAAAAAAACTTTTCTCATCCTGTTTGTGTGTCTTTACTCCAAAAAAAATAGTTGTTCTTGTTCTTATCTGTTTATTATGGGATGGATGGATATTTAACTTGTGTTTTTCCTTTGTCTCACATTGATAGTCTTGTGCACTACAGATGTGTTATTTACTGTTTTTAGAAACTCTCACTGACATAAACCTGATTTTAACTTTCAATTTAAGTGTAAAGAAAAGTTTTTCCCATGGCTAAACAATTCATGTCTACAGTACTTTTACATGTTTTGTGAGTTTTTCATGCTCTTCCTTGTGTACTTCGTCTCTAGGCCATGTCCTAGCCCACGCTGATGCCCCTGAATCAGGCATTGTCCATTTTGACGAAGATGAACTCTGGACAGAGGGGAAAAGCCAGGGCTCCAACCTGAGGATCGTGGCCGCTCATGAGATCGGTCACGCTCTGGGTCTGGGCCACTCACAATATTACAGTGCACTGATGGGACCGTTGTACACCGGCTACCGATCAGACTTCAGGCTACACCCGGATGACATACGAGGAATCCAGGCTTTATATGGTAACGCCTGGTCATGGGAGTGGAAATATTTGTGACTGACAGTATAGAGTATATTTGTTTTGTGTTTCAGGGAAACCAGAGAAATTGCCTCCACCGAGAAAACCTGGCCCTGGAGCTACTCCAGCTGTGGATCCCTGTAAGGCCAAAGTGGATGCAGTCATGTCAGGTAAAAAAAAATCCTTTTTATGTCCCTTGATTTCGATTCCCTTGATGAAAGATTGGAGTAGACTCGTTGCCATGGGCAGATTTTCTTTTGCTTGATACCTATACATTGGTACTTCAAGATATGTGTTTAGTCCAGAGTCGTTACCCCCATCTGCTTATATCTCAGTTGCATTTTCCCCTTAAAAAATTACCAAATAAAATTGCTCCATTAATCATGCAACAGTGAATGAACAGACATCATCACACAGAGTGAGGCACAGTCGGTCTAGAAGCACTTTTGCCAATATTTCCCAAATTTCCAATATAGAATAGAATAATCATTTCTTGTCATTGTACACTAGCACAACCAAATCGAGCATATATCCAGCTGTTTGCCCCCAAAATTGATGTAATTCCAGGAAACTATGACATGTATTTCCAACATTATTGGAGGAAAACCAATAACAATATTACATTGTTACACAAATGTGCTAATAAAATGTAAGGGAAAAAAGTCTGATAATATTGGTACGTCTTTTTAATGTCTGTTCAGGTCCTGTCCACAGGACATATGTCTTCAGTGGTCAATATGTGTGGACCGTGACTGGCTCCAGCCACAGTTCTCCTGTTCTGATGTCTTCTCTGTGGAAGGGACTGCCTGGCGGCCTGAGTGCAGCTGTTCACTCCCAGAGAACTGGCAAGACCTACTTTCTGAAAGGTGGATTCATGTCATACTTTTCTAACAACCAAGCAGGATGTGAATATTTTCTTAAGCTTATGAATTATCTTCACTGCAGCTTTCACACCACATTCTCCTCTTTCTTTCACACCACATTCTCCTTTTCAGCCGACAAATTCTGGAGATACACAGGCTCCAGATTGGACCCTGGTTTCCCCAAACAACTGGTCAACGTTCCTGCAAACGTGGACTCAGCCTTGTACTTAAGGAAGAACCAGAAAATAATATTTTTCAAAGTAAAAACCCACGAAGTGTTTACATTCCTGGATTTGAAGTTTTCAGTCCATAATCTCACATGATTAATCTCTCTCTCTGTTGTAGGGTTCAGGATACTGGCAGTGGGATGAACTCGGTCCCACCGACTTCAGGTCATATCCCAAGCCTATTGGTAATCTCCTCAAGGGGGCGCCTTCCAACACCGACGCCGCCTTCACGTGGACAAACGGTCACATTTACATGTTCAAAGGCTCCAAGTACTGGCGGGTGAACCAACATCACCTCACTGTAGAGAAGGGCTATCCACAGAGCATCGCTAAAATGTGGATGCAGTGTGACGACTGAGCCGCCAGAGGGCGCCAGAGGTCCAATGCGACCTTCGGGTTGTACAGTGAGGATATTTATTTTCTGAACCTGACGAATGAATTAGGAGATAACTACTGATTCTCAGTAATTATTTAACTAATACATGTTACGTAATAACTAGTACACAAACATCCCAGTAATGTTGGAGTTAATTTAAAGAATTTAGATATTTTTAAACCTGTCTCATTTGATTTTGACAAATGATAAAATTGTTTCAGGCAGTAAAAACAAAACACAACTGATGGCATATATTATTCTTTGACCTATTTTAATTAATAACAAAAATATGGCAGGAACACCTATAATTGCTGATTAAAAATGTTCTGTTAATATTTCAGGCAGTGTAAGAGAATTCAGATTATTTTTCTACCTATATTTAGATCAAATCCAGCAGGTTTAAATGTAAATTAATGTTGACAGCTTATTTGAATCATGTCTGTAATTTGTACTGCACTAGATGATTAATAAATAATGTAATATATGACAGCATTTTTATAATTCTGGCAGAATTCATTATCATTTAATTTTTGTTTTCTTCTGTCGTCTTCTTCTTATTTTCGTCTTCTGTCAGAGTTTATTTTTACAGCCATTCATCATTGTTTTTTTTTTTTTCTTATCCGGTTCTGATCAATACTTCTTTCTCCAGTTTTTGACAAGTGACAAATCTGTGAAACATTTCTGTTCATCTGCTGCTGTGAGTATCAACAACTTCTTGTTCTACGTCTCTCCTTTAGTCTTTGGGTTTTTATCACAGGTGTCTTTGTCTGTCCTCGTTTTTCTTTTTCTTGGTGATGGATCTGAGCTGAAGTTAAAATCTGTGCAAAGTCACGATGTTGAAGGTGTTTTTTTTTGGTTTTTGATTCATTTCCACTCTTTTCTTGATGTTTAGTCACTAAAAGTGCAAAGTTTCTATTGATTTAGAATTTACTTGTATTTCTTTGCATCAGATTTTCTCTGTGACGTCTATGAACTACTGATAACAGAATTGTTGGTGTTGTTGGGTGGTTTTTGTTATTGTTGTTATTATTAGCGATTTTCATCATGGAAAAAAATAAGTATAATTTCTTCTGTGAACTAAATTTTCTTTAGTCTGTTGTGGGTTATTTAACCTTTGTGCATAGAATTATTACCAATGAAAATATGTGATTAATCCAATCAGCCTCAATTTTTTTTTGAGTATTTTTGTATCTATATTTGTCTGTAACTGCACTAATATACACTGTTGACTGCTGTAACTCTGACCAAACTGATCTGAGAACAGTATCTGCTGCAGTTTGCCTCTTGAAAGGTTCAGTTCTGCAGTTAAAGGGAGACCATGTCTGAAAGTCAGGAGTTCTGTTGAGGAGATGGTTCTGATTACTGCACCATGTGATGTCATGATTCCTGTAGGAACACAGCGGGTCAGAGCGGTGACCTCGCAGCCGTGGCCTCGTTCTTGTTGTCATAGTGAAGAAGTTGTTGAAAGGGAAGAGTTCTGTTGGTCTTCAGAGCGTCAACACTGGGGACGGGGCTGTGGTCAGAGGCACCATGGAGCCGGTGTCAAAGTCAAAGTCGATCAGAGTGTGTGTGACGGTGCTGACGCTGCAGGTGGAGGAGCCCGTTCTCACCTGACGCTCCTGTAGACTCTGGATGTAACTCTGAGAGAAAGAGCTGCTGTTAGTGCAGGAGTATTATTATATCCTTAACAATCCCCATAAACGACAACTAGTTTCAATGTTAGACCAGTTTCTCAAAGTGGGGGGCGTGGAACTATTGTTTCAAGGCAAAATGATATTCATGGTTCTACAGTTGAGCCACTAGAGGGCAGATCAATAATTCACTTTTGTATTTACCTTCAAAAATAGGTTAAAAAGTTGTATTTAGTTAATAGCCTAGTGTACTGACCGGTGCTAGGACGTCACAGGTGTAGCGTTTCAGTCGCAGAGGTTTTCTCTTGGCTTTTCTCTTGGCTTTTCTTCTCTGTGGTTTTCTGTACAGAGGCATTTTGGCTGCCATCTTCTGTCTGCTATCTGGGACTACAACACCCAAGGGACATGAAACAAAGTTGTCATTTTGTGTATATATATATATGTATTTATATGTGGGGTTTTTTGATTGGCTCTCCTCCAGACAAGTGCATGTTTCTCACCTCCTCTGTGCGAGACTCCTCTGGCCGTAATTTTCCACTGCACTAAAACACCTAAAAGACTCAAACCAGGACAGATACCAATAATCACCCAGTTGAACCAGCACAATGGACTAGGAGCAACCTGACCAAACAACTCGTAGATCTGAGTAGGCAACTTGAACGCCCCCACCAGGTGGTCCAGGCACAGTGTCAGGGTGGTTGATCCGAACACTGAGGTGTAGATGATGCTGAAGAGTTTCTTCCACTTCAGGGTGATGAGAGCAGTGACGATGCTAACCATCAGTATGCTGCTGAAGAGCAGCCACACAGGAGTGAGAATGTAATACTGTCTTACTACCACTAGGGGTAGCAGGCAGAGTAGACCCCCCAGCTGCAGTCCACTCAGAAGGAGTCCCAGTGTTGACGATATCGCAGTCATCAGTCCACAGAGACAGCCCACTGCCAGACCAATCCCTGCCTTGGCCTCCACTCCCAGCTGGGCCACCAACAGCACCTCCTTGTGGTATAACAGTAGGATAGCAACTGTACCAAACATGAAGCCGGAAAGAAACATGACTATCCGGAAGCAGCGGTAACCTGTAATCAGGAGATTGGATGGACAAGTATGGTTAGTTTGTCCCTCACTCTGTTCTCGCTTTCTCACAATCTAGCTGTGGATCTAATCGTAAACAAATTCACCTTAATGCTAAACGTTTCGCCAAATCCGATCTTGATGTTTCCTGAACATTCGTTCGAGGTCGACAACCTCACAGCTTCTGCTTGAGAACTCTGGTTAATTATCCATTTGCCATTCTTGGTCCCTTACAGGGGTCCTGCCCCATACTTTGTGAACCACTGCCTTAACTTGGAACCTTAGCCTAATGCTAAATCTAACCTAGGCTTTACTGCACACACTGGTATTTTGTATAATATTTATATATGTATGTGTATACATTTAAAAGTACATATGTATACACACACATATTTACAGTATATAGCCATACTGTATATGTTTTACCATATATATATTGTATACATAAGCTTACATACATATATACACATACATACACACTAATATATTATATATACACATAGATATTTTATATGTATACAGCGTGTATAGAATCTGTGTGTGTGTGTGTGTGTATATATATGTGTATATATGTATGTGTATGTGTATATATTATATATATATAGTATATTGAGATGGTCCTCTTGTCATTTTAAGTTACTTAATGGCTTCAGTTGTCTCTACAGTGTTTCCTCTGAACTGTTTTTACTCTGATAGTTTCTGGGAATCCAGACTTTGGTCGAACGTTTGTTTGGTCAGTTTCACGTCACGTTTTTTTTTTTTTGGTTGACAGAGAGAACACACACGACTCTCCCTGGGGGTGTTCAAAACTTTTTTTGTCCTAAAAGAACATGGACTGTATGTGTTCTTCATAAGTTTGTGTTGATCTGCTCTACCGTCTAAGAAAAAGTTAATTATGTATGTGTGTGTGAATACAGTATACGTATATATCTACATATATACGTGTGTATATATATACTGTATGTTTATATGTATGTATGAATGTACGTTTATGTGTATATATATGTGTGTGTTCGTATGAGTACGTGTGTGTATGTTTTTATGTGTACGTGTGTGTATATATGTGCACATGTGTATATATCTATGTACATATATGTACTCTGGTCTGTGTCTGAAGTCCACCTACCCAGGAAGCAGTAGATGAGGCCCAAGGAGAAGCAGAGGGAGCAGACGACAGCTGAGAATACTTCATACTGACTGTTCACCTGAAGTCTACAGGTTTCAACAGCGCCCCCTACAGTCAGGTCAGCCCCTGGCTCCTGGGTGACCACATCTGACCAGAGTGACATCCCAGAGACTTATGGCTGCTCTGCTTTATTCACTGAAGGAAAGAAGCAGCTCAGACCAGCTGGTGGCGCCGATGAGTGGAGGAAAATCCAGGAGGACTTCCCGCTGATGGACGGACTCCTGTGGAGGACCTGTGTGAACCGAGACAGGAGAAGTAAATCCTCTTTTTATTCTTTACTTTCTTTTGAACTTGTGAGTTTGTTGTTTCAGTCACAGTTGGACTGAAGTTAATTTTGGTTACAACTGTGTCCATGGTTTGTCAACATGTGACGCAACAGTGAAGGAAATGAGGTTCCCTCCTGAGTTTCCTCTCTCTGGTTCTATTGTTCAGGTCTGTACAGATGGGAAGATGTCACCTGGTTCTGGGTACAACTGTGTCTCAGACACAAAACCTTTTTTTTAATATGCATTCAAGCGTATAAATCTACGAGAATCATCATTTTATTCTATGATAATGTAATGCTGATAATGCAATGCATGGGTTTTACTGGATTATGTAGAAAGAATGAAAGAATTGTCTGTATGTTGAAGTAAAAGTCACTAGATGGCAGCATTGCAGCTCATTTTATTAATCTCGTCGCTGGTTTTACAGAAAAATAAGTCAATGTTACCTATAATGATACAATTTGATGCTGGGATTTGACTGTTTGGACAATATTGACACATCAGACATTGGAAATAAGTTAATATCAGACGCCGCTGCTTTACTTGTCTCTTGTAACATTAATACTTCCATAAAATCAGTTTTCAGTCAGAGCGTCAAAAGCTGGAGAAAATCTACAGTAAAAAGTGAATGTCTTCTATTAAATGACGTTTGTTCCCATCAACAGATCTTCACTGTGAGGAACCAGACACCTACAACCATCTAAGGTTGGACTTAGAGGAGCTCCACCAGAACCGCAGCAACCGAAAACAACTGAGGTTTTATTTTTAAATATTTTGGATTTTAAGCTGCTCTGTAAAAATGATTCTGCAGAAAATCACGATTCACCGGGAATAAAATCCTACTTTTATTACTTTGACAAAGAACTGCTGATAAAACACTCACTTCAGGAACTTGATCCAACTTTTACCACATGAATCCAAACCCCAGTAGATCCCTCCATAGAGCACTGTCACTGAAGATAAAGTTTCAAATAAAAATAACTCACATGTCCTCACGGGGAGAAGGAAATCTTCCTGAGTCGAGTGGTCAGAGGTTCGAGTCCTGGCTGTGAACTGAGACACTGCAGTCTCACCTCGTCTGGTCTCTCGTGCTCAGCAGCAGCTGATGACCGTCTGTGGGAGACTGACCATCTGCCCCCACCGTCCAAGGCCGCTGGAGTTTTACCCATAATCCCAGTGGTGTGTTTACCTCGGACCCCGCCCCCGTCGTTCGTTCCAGTGGTGACATCATAGATTACATCATCAATCGTAGTCATTAACTTGATTTCTTGTCCATAAAGTGTGAAATCCAGTTCAATATCTGTGTCCAGATCTGGCACGTGCGACCCCTTCACTTCATGCTTAGAAACATGCGTCATCTACCGCCCTGACTTTGCCTGTAGCGCCACCAGGCGGTAAAATATTGACTCTGCAACGTCAATATTTGTCTCACTATTCCTGATTCACGTGAACGAAATCTTAAGTCACGCACACAGTGATTGTGTTTTTGGTTCCCTCTAGCGGTAAAAGTTGAATAACATGGCTTGGCGTTCATAGATTTATTCGCTCACAGCCTTTAATCGGTTAGTCGCGAACAGAACACAGATGTAATACTCTAGTTTTGCAATGTAAAAGTAAAAATTAAGTTTTGTTGCAAATTATTATGTTAAAATTCCAAAACGTACTTTTTTTCCCTATGTCCTTGTTTGTGAAATGGGTATCGCCCTTTGGCATCCTCTAGTGGTTGTAGTAGGTGAATGTACATAGTCTTCGACTATAAAGCTATACCTACATTATATAAGTATATATACACATAGGTTTTACATTTTTTTCCATTTTTCTAGTCGTTTTCACTGGAAACTTTATTTTTATATGAACTTTATTTTTATATGAATGAGTGAAAACGTTGGTTTTATTATCTGTGTTGTAACAAAAGACAGAAGAGTTTAATAATGTCAGTCATTACTGCAGTAGTGCGACACAGAGAACTTCAGAGATATTAAAGAAGCTGATAAAACACATTCTTTGTGTGGAAAGTTGCATAAAAATGTGTTCATAAAAGTCAGATGTGACTGTATTGAAGGTAGAAGTGACGTCAGAGCGGGAGATAAAAGAAGACACATAAGATGTAAAGACACACAGGCAGAAAGACAGACAGGAAGACAATCAGACAGACTCATTTATCTTTAGCATCAGCGTTGGCTTTTGGTGCGAGGGCCAATCAGTGGACAAATCTGTTGAAGGAGCTCTCCATCATCTCCATCATCTCAGACACACAGCTGTCAGACTGTATAGAGACAGAAGACTCTTCCTCTGTGGTACTGTAGTATAGTATTCTTTCACCTTTCCATAAGGTCCACAAGTCCCTACAGTCATCATGATGGAAATTGGTTGAATACACCTGTATTTATTTTCCTGTTTTAAACCTTAAACCTTTTAAACCGCCCTCTAGTGAAGGTGCGCTTAAAAAAAAAAAAAAAAACAAGACCTAAACAAAACAGTAGTTTTCTCGTTATGCCATTGATAACGGGAAATCCTGAAGTGGTATATGAAATACATATATATTTCATACATATATTTCTAAATGTGTATATACATATATACACTTGTATGTGTATATATGTATGTGTATATGTGTATATATGTATGTATATACATGTATGTATGTATATA
>JAFBJS010000923.1:0-43726 GCA_016785265.1 Paraplagusia blochii
GTTTTGCAATGTGGTGTTTCCTCTTTGGGAAAATAAAAGTTTCTTTTCTTTACATACGTTTTTGGTTATTTTTTATTATTTATTTTCTCTTTGTGTCTTGTGAGTTAAGTCACTAACTGTACAGGATACCAGTTTTGCTTGATTGAGGTTTTTTGCTGACTGTGATATTGGCAGATTTTATATCTCTAAGGATATCTTTCTCTGATAATGAAAACCGATACTACAACCCTTGGTTTTGGGCAAGTGACGCATGGTCCTAAAAAAAAATGTAAAATAAAAATGCGGGATAAACTGCTGTATGTTAATGTGAAAGTCACTAGATGGCAGCATTACACCTCAGTTCAAATCTAGAGCCTGTCTGCCAAATAGTTTGTGCCAGCCACTTAAATATTGGGTAATCTATTAAATTAAATCACCTCCCCAAGGAGGCTCACAGTATGGTGCAGTGTGACATGAGTGGTCGTCGTGGAGACTGCTTCTTCTGCGAACTGGTAGATGATAAGAGGAGAAAGTTGAATACATAATTCTATATGCATTTAGTATATGTCTTCCTACATGTTTTTTGCATTCTGTCTTCAGAGTGTTTAAACTCAACTCAGCCCTTCAACTCTTGACTACCTTCTGAACAAATTAAAAACTACTGCCTCATGTTTGTTTTAAAGTATGTTAGTCTGTTTACTTTAACTTTGAAAGGACAACTTAAAAACTCACATGATCGCCCTCTGTCTGTAAGGTTAATGGTATTGTGTTAACAGTCATAACCAGTTCCTGAACAGGCTAGCTCCTTAGGTGGTCTTAAGTGAAAGGTAAAACATCAACATCACAGAAAACACTGTTCAATCTTCACGATCTTGAAAAATATTTCACATTTTTACAGTTAAGTTATATTTCTATTTTCTAAATAGAAAACCAACAGTAATATGTGAAAACTTTTATATATGATATGTTGTTTACATGGAGGCTGTGGAAGAGAAGTGAAGAACAAAGAACAGCCAGGATGGAACAACTGGAGAAAAGAGATAGAAGATCTGTGATAGAAGAGAGTCAGCTAAGGTGAAGGGAAAGGTTTACAGGACAGTTGTGAGACCAGCCATGATGGACAGATTAGAGACACTAGTAATAGACAGGAGACAGGAGGCAGAGCTGGTGGTGGAGTTAAAGATGCTCAGGTTCTCTTTAGGAGAGACAAGGATGGACAGGATTAGGAATGAGGTGATTAGAGGGACAACACAGACAGGAAGGTTTGGAGAAAAAGCGAGAGAAGCCAGATTGAGATGGTTTGGACATGTTCAAAAGAATGACAGTGGATACATTAGTAGAAGAATGATCCTAGAGATGGAGCTACCAGGTAGGAGACAGAGAGGAGATTGATGGATGCAGTGAGGGAGGACATGGAGTTAGTTGGGGTCAGAGTCGAAGATACAGAGGACAGGGGGAGACCCCTGAAAAATGAGGTAGAAGTTTTAGACAGTATATAAACCAACAACACATGGTATTACAATAGTCATTACAATAACAATCACTAAAATTATTCTCATTGACTCTCATTTGTGTAGTAATGTCTTGTTTACTTATGTGTTTACAGGATTATATTCCAGGACAAAAGGGCAAAAAGTCATTTGGTGTTTCGTAAACATTGCAATGATGGCGTCCCTAAATGTCTTGTTGTATCTGAACACAGACAGAAACATAGAGGTGAGAGGAAACCAATCACATGCAATTGTCCAAATGGAGAAAGACCTGAAAACCAACGAATGCATTTAGAACGCTGTGGAACATTTTGGGATTTAAGGTATATACCAATTGTTGTATTCATGTAAATGCATAATTACATTGCACGATTCTGTGATACATCCTGTGGGAAGTTAGCTCAGTGGTAACCTAGTGGATTTGAACCTCACGCCTTGTGTACCCAAGTCTGTTTCGCTAACCACTAGGCCACCACTGCCTTTTAAATAAACTAAAATAAAAAAAACACTTTATTGAGGGAGGCCAAGAGTGGAGAACAAGTCTAATGTGTAATTCTAGCACCAGAGCTCATGCCATTCAAGTACCTGTGGTTTTCCAGAGTGTGTAAGAGTAGAATGAAAGGCAGAGCTTTCAGACACCAGACTCCTGTCCTGTGGGTTTAGAAAGCTGAGACCTTCTCAACACCCTGCGCTGAACTTCCTTCAGGCTGATGTGAACAGAATGATCCTGCTACTGTATCCCATCCACTTCTTGCTCGTGTCTCACTATCACATCCAGAGATGAATTATTCTCATGATGATATTATCATTTTTGTCATGAAATTGTATCATTAAGAATTTTTTTTCTTCCATTTTGGATTTTTTTGTGTTCATTTAGTGCAAAGACAAAAGTCCAAAAGTGTAAAAACATTATAGCAAGAGTCCCAGTTCCTTTTTTTAATAGCACAGCATACAGTATACTACTGTTGAACCAAGATAAGAGTATTTGCTCGTGAGTTTTGAAAAAACTCTCAGTACTTCTGATGCTCCGCCCAGGGTTTGGCCACACACTGCAGAAACTGATAACACTTGTGGAGTTTTTCTATGTCTAAAAGAAGACAAAGAAAAAATTATGCAAATAAAGACTTCACTGGAGTAATGTGTTGTTTGCTGTTTAACCCGTTCGACACCTTCCCTGGAAACACTACAGGATCGTCCAATGGAAGTGTTCCCATATGGTGCACTTGGGCCTCCACTAACACACTGTTACTGATGTTTACCATTGCCAGGCTCCTGTTTGACGACATCTCATTAATCACACAGTTTGACATGTAATGTCTCTTTTCTATCCACATAAAATTCTGATTCCGAAGCTCCAATTTCAAGTCTTTCTCTGTGTGTGAGTGTAGTTTGTACAGTCAAAAATATGCAGATCAGGGACTATTATGTATAATTGGACACGCTAAGCTAAACACAGATGTGAATGCCAGTAGTTTTTTAAGTGAGCCTGTGTGATTGGTGAGCGAGTCAAAGTTAGTCATTGACACAAAGAATAAAACCAGACGTTGGGGCAGTTTCCATGACTGCTACCCAAATCACACTGCACCATATTGTGAGCCTTGTTGTGGGTGGTGAGCCCACTGGAAGCGAAGATTATTAATACAGTTATTATTATTTTAACAGTATGATACACAGGATACATTTTTGGTAAACGTTTTTGTACTTTTTGTACAAGTTCCTTTTCTTTACACTAGCACAGCCTTGATAATGCTTATTATATATCTAGCCTACAACGTTTTAGTTGGTATTTTGGTGAGTTTAGTCACATAAATACGTCATATATAACATAAATATGTTATAAATTGATGTAAATGCGGTCGAGCAGCAATAAACGCGTAAAAATATTGATAACAACAAAGTTATTTTCACGTTACGTTTCTGTTGGACATAACTTCGTCGTCACCGACTGCACCAGTGATCACGAGTGGCTGGCGGTGGCGCGCGCCTTAGTTGACGCATGGACGCGCACCATCCACCTGAACCAATCAGGGACGAGACAGCTCACAACACCGCCGCCTCCTGCTCCTGCTTCTCCTGCTGCTGTGTGTCAGTGTGAGTGACTGTGGGTGTGTGTGTGTGTTTGCGGCAGCTCTTGTCAGGACACCTGGTCGATACACAGTACAGCATCTCTCCTCTGAGAAGTAAAAATGCCTCCTTACTAACGACGTTGTCGGAGCGGATTATTTCGTGTCCCGACCAGAATCCTCTGCTCTCTTCCCGCCGGTAAGTGGAGCGGGACGCTGCTGCTGCTGTCGCGACCGCGGCTGCTGCTGCTGCATCATTGTACTGTTGATTGGTGTTGGTGAACGAAACGACCTGCTGTAAAAACTCAGCGGGAGGAGAAAAAAGTCAGTGATAAGGTGAGACAGGAGCTTTTCATGTGTCTCTCTTCTCCCGTCCAGGTGACTTGTGTGTGTTTCCTGCACTGCAGCTCATCTCCAGAATGACATCATGTTGATTTAGTGCAGTTTCAGGCCTGAATGTATTACTTAGTCTTACTGTACATTAGCGATTTAAAAACTGGCTAAAACACAATGTTCGAACTAATTAAATTTAATTCTTGTTAATAAAAAACCCCACTGCATTTCCAGTCAACCAGAGCCATTTGTTTCACTTAATACCGTGTTAACGGTTATACGCTAATACCTATTTTATGTGGATATATTAAGCTATGCGATTATTTTTCCTTCAAAGTAAGTAATTTCACCCAAAGTAATGCCTTTATCCGGCGTTATTTGTAATTAAAATACAATATGTATATATAAATGACATGGTATATGTAAGTGTTACAGTAAAAGCCAATTTCATTTGTTTAACTCACGAGACAAGACTCTAGTTGACAGATAATTGAAATAACCAATATATTTTATTGACTTTGATCGACATTGCACAAGTAATGTTCTCATAAAAATATAAACATTGTCCATTTTGCCAAAATAACTATTACTTTTAGTTTTCAGTATGTTTTCTGGGCCAAAAAGTTGAAATAATATATATTAAGTTCCCCTATCACTATCACTACTGTATAATCTTTCACATCTTAGTTGACTGCCATTTGAAGATAAAAAAAAAACTTTGTGATATGTTTCTCCTGCACCTTATGAAGCTTTCGGTGTAAAAAAGTAAGTTTTTTTCACCGTGCTTTATACAGTACAGTCCACTTATAGTGACAAGGGGATTAAGAACCAGTGTTTAGTGTTGTGGTGCTGGTTGTCGTGGATTCCTAACAGAACTCGACTGTGCCAGCCCTTTAAGCTCAGCATGTGTGGCTTTACAACTCTGCTGCTGTCGGTTTTGTTCTGCACCTCAGACCCTGGCTTCCTTGGCTTTTGTACACTAGTATCCACGCTGAGATGAATTAGAGGGCAATCCATTCAAGTGTCGGGAACAATGCCCCCACGGAAAAAAAGAACTTTCTACCCAGGTCAGGTCAAGGGGGAGGGCGGTGTCACCCCAGTTGCTGTGGAGGCCGAGAGCAACATGGAAAACTCAATTCTCTGACGTCACCCCTAGGACCGAGATATTGGGGGGGCTTGATTTATTTGTGTGGGAGGAAGAAGGGCTCGAATAGTGTTGGCAACCTGGGTCAATGAGAGCTTTCTTTATTCACCAAAAATCTGTCAATTTGATTAAAATTGAAGGTGCTGTAAAGTGGTTAAAAAAGTTACAAGGAAGAGATAAGTGACGCTGGTGTTTGAATGAGTCTTGGGATCAAGGCTGACTTTGTTTTTTTTTATCTACCAGAGTCTTGACGCTCGTTTTTTTTAATAACACAAATTAAAAATCTTATCATTTTGTCAAAAATATTCATATCTACATGAATAAGTTTAAGAATGAAATCCTAAAATACTGCAGATTTGTTGATGGTTTTTGGTTCTGTGATGAGAATTGTCCATTGGCTCAACAATCAGGGCTCGTAACGTGATCTCTGCCTGTAAGTAGTGTTTCACAGGTATCAAAGTGTACTCCGATGACTCTCTGTTTCTCCGTGCCCTTGGGCAAACACGTTTCCCCCACTGCCATACAAACATGTTTGCATTCCCTCCATGTTTCCATGCTGTTGTCTCTATGGTGACCTGCGTCACACTAAGGAGCCAGTTCCTGATATCTGTCTTGCGATGTCAGAAATGGTGGCTCTAGTTTTTGAGGTGGCATTTGGGAATTGATGGATTGTCTGAAACAGATTAACCAGGCAAACTAAGGTCATGATGCGACCGGTTGAGTTTTATAATTCGGCCCAAACTTGTTTGAGTTAGATAATTTAATATTGTGAGTATTCCTCTACCTGCAATGTCCATTTTTTATTCCATAGTAGGGCTGGGTATTGATTCAAATTTTCTAAATCGATTCGATTCAATTCACAAGGGTTCGATTCTATTCAATTCACGATTCGCTTCGGTTTTCAATTCAGTTTTTGTCATATCAATTATAGTTCAGTACCAACGTTATTCTCAGAAGAATCAAAGCTAAAATTGGAACTTAATCCATTTACCATGACTTGACCCAAAATTACAAGGCAGACGTGCGAGTGTGTTAACTCGCACGTTACCACGTAAATACGTAATCACCTGTGGTGCATGAGCTCATGTAAAGTTGTTGGGAAAAGAAGGAAAAAAAAGATAGATTTTTGGATTTATGAATCGATATCGTCCTATTAACAAAAAAAATCGATTAAAATCGATTAATCGATTTTTTTTTTATCCCTGCCTTATTCCATAGCATGACCTTTGCAAGAATTTTACATGTAATTGTTCTTATTTCACATGAACGCTCCATTTATCTTCTCCTAACCTGGCCCCCCGTGTCCAATTTTAAGACCAATGTGGCCCACTAGTCAAAATGTTTCCCCATGTCTGGTCTTAAAACTGTCCCAGGCTGTGTTATCAGGACGAAGACACACATTTGCTTAAAGTTGATCTTGGCACCAGGCAGTGGCTGAGGAGCTGAGAGTGGCAGCAGACTGCTGCAGGCCACACACTGATCACTAGAACAAACAGGGCAAGTTTCAAGGCATTTTTTTATCTGTAGCCTCACACCAAAGTATCCACTCACATCTCACCCTTATATCATACCCCTGGGTTTAATTTCACCTGGCTGCCTTTTTCGTTTGTTACTTTTATTAGGAGCCTGTGTTTTGTTGGTGATGTGTACTGTGCACCAGGAAATTCCTCTCTGAAAGGTGATAGAAGCTGCTGTGTCATTCTGAGCTCACTATGGAGACAGGAGAAGAAGGCTTCAATAGGTGGTTTTCAAGTTAAGACCAAAGATTTATACTACCTTTAATACTTGAACACATTCCTGCAATTTAATTAGTATTAACTAACTAACCGTTAAGAGGTCTTTTAGTCAATCGTTTCATTGTTGGCAAATGTGAAAATACTATGAAAGTAGAAGATCTAGAAAGTTGTATTTATAGATTTTAAGATATATTTAAATATCTGAATTTAAATCTTTAGCCATTCTTTAACCATTATGTTAAAAAAACTTAAGTTATTATCAGCTATTCTTTGAAGTACTACAGCTTACTATATTATTATTAATATGAAATGTATAAACAGTATGATCTATACTACTCAGCAGTTTTCAATTCAAATATATAATTAAAAAATAATTAACCTAATGTTTCAAGAAAAGTGTTAGCATGGTCAACTTTTAGCTCTAAATCATCAATTCTTAGAACGATAAAAAAACATGATGTAACCTCTGTTCCATCTCAGAAAGATGTTTATGATGGTCTTAACAGCGGCCTAGTTAAATTGTCATTAACCCGACAGCGTTAATCTTTAGGCTCTGAAAACACACACTCATTAGCAGATTCATGCTAAGCCTGAGGGATAAGTTTTGTCATGAGCTTCTACACATGGTCTTTAAAAATCCCTGGTTCACTGACTTCTGTGCAGCAAAATGAGGCTGAGTGAGGAGATGTCAGAGGCCAATCTCTTAGTCGGGATTTTTTGTTTTTCTGTTTTATATGTATTGTCATTATTTCTGGGGTGTTTGGTGTGAAATTCAGTGACATATGACAATTGAAAAGTTAAATGTGGAAAAAACCAGTGGAAATGGAGTTGGAGAGAATTTGGCTGAAAAAGCCTGATATATAATTTTATCTTAACAAAAATCCCACTACAAATGTAATTTGGCAGCCTGTTGGAGAAAGTGTGGAAATACCAAAGCAAATCAATGCCATATTTTCTGGCACTGTCAGGTTATCAAGGCTAACTGGGAGGAAATACACAAAGCAGTTCAGGAAATCTTTGGGAAGCACCTGCTTCTAGACAGTTTTTTTTCCTGGTGGCAGGAAAAAGGACTTTTACTTGAAGATGGTTCTCACATGAGACTCCAACAGTGAACATGTGGATGGACGCTTAAAATCTGTAATGATGCTGCTGTATATTCAACTGAATGTCAATAAAAAAAGTGAATAAAAAAAAACCAAAAGATAAACTTGTAAAGGACATAAACTTAAGTCCTTATCTATGAATATAGAGTATATATTCTTTATTTTAACATTTGTGCAACATTTGTGCATCATATTTAACCTGCAGTCCACGGTACTTTTTCTACCTAACCTGTCAGACAGGCTCATGAAATCATGATTTTAGTGTCAACAAACGTGTCCATGGCAATTGAAGTGGTTATAATGGTGTGATAGTGGCTCTGTCACGACCTAAACACAACCCTTGTTGCCGTAAAGCTTTTTGACAGTAGTAAGCATTAACTGCTAAGTTTATATAGCATTCTATAAATAAATTCCAGATGGCTGTAGGTGATGTGGTATATCTTTATTTAGTAAACTTTTGTTTTTGCAAATGTAATGTAGAAAACTCCTTTGTCTTTATCACAATATCTGCCCCACCACTGGAAATGCATTGGATCTACCTGCTGCTGGGCATCCTTTATTTTACTATTTGTTCATTGTAGTAACTTTTTAACTCTCTGTGTGTCTTCACACAACCAACATTGTATTTAGATTGGGATGAGGTAGACATTTTTGAGACACTAAGTCGAGAGATAAAAAAAGTTCTGTCCATTTATTCATTCATCTTCGTCCGTTTGTCCGGAGCCGGGTCGAGGAGGGATACCCAGACATCCCTTACCCTAGACAATTCCTCCAGCTCATCTGGGAGGATCCCGAGGCGATCCCAGGCCAGCCAGGCATCATAGTCACTGCAGCGTGTCCTAGGTCTTCCTCTGAGGTCTCCTCATCTCCCAGTGGGACTTGACCCAAACACCTTCTGTGGGAAGTGTCCAGGCGGCATCCAATGTAAATGCCCAAGCCACCTGACTCCTCTCTATGTGAAGGAGCAGTGGCTCTACTTCGAGCTCCTCCCGTGTGACAGAGCTCCTCACCTTGTCTCTAAGGTAGCCAACGTATGGAGAAAGCTATTTTCTGACGCTTGTATCCGGGACCATGTTCTTTTGGTCATGACCCAGAGTTCACGACCACAGGTGAGAGTAGGAACGTAGATTCGCCTTTTGGCTCAGCATTTTCTTCACCACAACCAATGTCTTGTTCCTCCTCCCCTCACTCGTGAGCATGATTCACAGATATTTAAACTCCTACACTTGAGGCAGCCCCCCCACCCCTCCAACCTGGAGGGTGCTGACCACCTTTTTCCGGTTGAGCACCATGGCCACCAACAAAGTAGCTTGGAGTTATTTTACCAAAAAGAATATAGCAAGCACTCAACTTAAAAGGTTTATCTTATTTTACATTTTGTAGACAAAGCATGGTCTTTGGTGTTTGGTTATAGATTGAGTAAAGAGAAAAAAACAGGAAAGACAGCATAGATTATTGTGTCCAGAGTCCTATTTTATGTTGGAGCAACTTAGCGTGATTATGGTTATTTTTATAGCTAACTAATGGTTAGTCCGGTCCATTAATCATTTCACTTTTCAATGTGTATGTAGGACGTCGGCTTTTTATGAGGCAGCAAAAATTACATTTGCAGTATGGTAGATTTAATTATATACTCTCTTCCCCTCAGTCGGACAGTATTTGATAAAACGTAGACATGGCAAATATTTATTGTTAAGCTTCCTGTTGCCATATTTAACATTATTTAGTTCCAATTTGTTTTTGGATTCCCTTTCCTGAATGGAATTTGAATGATAATCGAGTATTCCATAGGAAATGGCTGATTGGATTTAAAGCTATTTAATCTGTAATGCTAACAAAATTGTTTTCTAACACATTGGCAGAGACTTGCTTTGTTCTCACAGTTGTTTGGTTCTTAACATTAATCCAAACAACGATACACTACTAAATTATGTTATGGTAGAAGAATTAAGCAAAACACAAACATTCCCCTCATTTCCGCTTCAAATGTGTCATTGCACTGCTATAGAAGTACTTTTTGGGTCAAGACTAAGGACAAAAACATATCTGGAAATCCCATAACTTCCTGACATCTTTACTTTTGTTTGAACAAGTTGGGATCAAGGTGATCAGAGGGATCACAAACCAACCTGACAGCGACTTCCCACTGAGCCCCACGTTAAACTTCTGTGTGCTAATGAGAATTCCCATAGTAATGATGAGGGAGCGGGAACATCTAGATCCCTTGTAACGTTGCTTCTTTGCCCCGGTGGCGTAACTGAAAGCCCTTCACTCTGCTTGGCTTCACTGACCCTCAGGAAATTGAATTTGAAGTTCCCAACAGGGGATTATGGTGGTGGGCAGTGGCGTCTTGACCTACAGCTCTGACACATTAGTGACTGTAAAGAAGATTCTGTTGGTTTCTACTGTGGATATACACATTCCTTCATTATTGATGACATCTGTGGATCTTTAGTATTGATGTTGAGTGAGTAGAAATTTTTGTAAACGTGTAAACGTACTTTATTAGATTGGTTCCATCTAATGTCTATATAAATTCTATTCATTCATAAAACCTCATTTGGGAAAATATTTAGAAAGATCATCAGACAGGCCTCAAGAACTCTTTTCATTCCCTTTACTTTAGCCTTTGTCAAATTTAGGGTGGGGTGCTCCCTGTTAGCTATTGACCCTGTTTGGGTGTGGTAAAGCCTCAGGGTGGGCAACAGATGGACCTCGGTTCTACTGCTCCCCAATCCGTCTGCGTTCACTCATGGCAGCAGGTAAATGTGGGGAATCTGGAAACGCTGTCTCTGCTTTCCTTTTCCACTCCAGGGCGTGTCCGTCTAGTGTTACCGACCGGTGCGTTTCCCTCGCTGTAAATCATGTTAGGCAACGGATGTCCATAACAGCTCTGTTGGTGTTTGTAATTTCATCCATGTTGTGGTGTTATTTGGTAAATTCTACTACTATTACTATAATTCGTCACTGTCATGGAGCGGATTTGTCAAGTCACCCCTACAACTTGTACAACTAGGTTTTCAAGATGACACTGACAGACGTTTATGCCCATTTAATTATTTCTATAGTAAATTTATCTAAATAAAGCACAAAATCTCATAATACCAATCCTTCTAACTGAATTTGTCTCCTTTAATTTTTTGTTTTACATTTGTTGGTACGACAATACAGAAATGTCCATCTAGTCTAGACCATATAAAAGAAATATACAGTGTAAACAAGGACACGGTCCTAAAAAGGAGGATGTAAGAAAGTTTATGTAAACTAAGACTACACTACATAGAAAACAGGCAACAGAAACATAATTGAGGATAAATGTGATGGTCTCAACAGTGGTGTTTAAACCATTGACTTATTTACAAACTGGGAATTGACTTCTTCTTCTTTTCATTTCGGCTTGTCCCTTTTTTCAGAGGTTGCCACTGCAAGTCAACAATTTCCATCTTAGCCTGTCCTCTGTATCTTCTACTCTAACTCCAACAACCTCCATGTCCTCCCTCACTGCGTCCATAAATATCCTCTTTGGCTTTTGGCTTTACTTGTTACAATTGTTGACAGTTTAATCTGTTTTCCTGTGTTTCCTGCACAGTCACTGTTGTAGCATTGCAGACTGAGGCGACAGTGTGTGTGTGTTCAGATGTTCTCACAGTCTAATGAATTAGAAATGACTGACTGGAGGCTCAGATGTGAGGACAGCACAGCTGAGTGTACGGGCTGATGGTAGCAACATGAGGCCATTGGTGACGTTGAACCTATCAATTAGTAATACAACCTAAATCTCAGGTTGAACCTGCAGTGGGTGAGCTGTTTGAGAGGTGGTGTCATTTAAAATCCTATACCTTGTTATCTTTAATAGACCTAATGTATAGAACGGTTAAAGGTTTTGACACTACCTGGTTTCTATGGTTTCCACCGTGCAACAAAACAGTCCCTCCAATAGATCTGAAAGCAGCTGTCCTTCACCAGTAACACCAACATTCCTCTGATTTACCTCCAGTTTGTTGCTTAGAGCATTGGTCCTCAACCACTGGGCCGGGGACAGGTACCGGTCCGTGGGTGAATTGGTGCCGGGCCGTAGGGAAATAATGTTTCCTCTTGGCCCCATCTGGCAATTACTTCCACTTGATCCATACCCATATCCACAAAAGAACTGAACAATAGAATGGCTAGGATTCCATCATCAATAATGCAACTATATTTGACTAGGAAATATTTTCTCAGTGAAGACAACAACAATAAACTCAAATGATGCAGAGTCATTGATACAAGATTCTAACTTTTATACTGGTCTGGTAGCAGAAAGTTATAGGCTGTGTGCCCTTGAGAAATCTTTGTTGTGTACATGCACAGTTAATTTGGGTAGGAAGATTTTATAGGTAGGAAAATATTTCAGAACACTGAAAATTTGGTTTTAAAATTGGTTTTATTAAGGGGTATTTATCTGCCACAACTTCATGAATGGTCCGTGAAAATAGTATGAGACATTTAAGCGGTCCGTGGTGCAAAAAAGGTTGGGGAACACTGGTTTAGAGTATGTAACATATCACTGTCGCCACAGCAACTCTGACAGTGAGTGATGGGCTGTCCTGAAATATAACAACAGTCCATCCAACAGCGGCATAGCAGCTGTTGATCTGACAAAAGGAGAAAAGGGAGAATAGGGAGTTTACCTCTTGTCTTCATGGACTGGAAACTGCATCAGTGTTTTTACCACTTACTTAACATGTAATCAATTCAACATTACATATTTAGAGCGTTTGCAGTGGACAGTATTGATTTATAGCTGTGATGATGATGTCTACAGGCATATTGTTATGATGATGGATGATGGATGATTTTGAATGTTAGAGTAAGTTATTATTTCTTCCATTTAAAGCATGTAACCAACCCTGTAAGGCCCTATGTGACAAATTTGATTTGTAAATGTGGGCTATATAAATAAAATTTGATTGATTGATTGATTGATAAATACATATGGATACAGTCATGGCAAAAATATTAGACCACACTGCTGTTTTCTTTAAAGCCTTTTTTCAATGTCTGGTACCAACATATGTTTGTTTGAATATAATGATAACAAAAAATAGATCTAAGACTTTACTTTAAGAGCTCATATTAACCCAATGGTTCAATAGGTTTCTTCATAACAACCAAAATCACTGACGTTTTTTCATTAATATCAATGGCATGGTGCTGCCAGAAACAGTGATTTTTTGGCATTCACAGTTTTCCTGTTCATTGTATTCTTCAGGTGATATGCCTTTAGTGGTACCAGGCATTAGAATGAACCAGAAGAACTTTACAAGCAGTATTTTCTATTGTATCTTAGTCCAATGCTGCAAAGCTGTCGTCTAACTATTCTATATTTTGTGATTACAACAACCTTGTGAGTTTTACTTTTAGATTCTACCCCAGAGTGCAACATGAGTTCTATATGAAACATCACCTCTGTCTCTGATCATTATCCAGTCCAGAGCATGACTTCAAAGCCTAAAAGGAAACAGTTATTGTGCCCCCCACACCCTCCTCCACGACCGCGCACCCCATCTCTTTGATCCATGACACCCCTCAATTTACCCCTAATTTCAGATTGTCCATGACAGTACACATGACTGCCTCTGTATAATCCGGGTCTATGTGTTTTTTTTTCTTTCTTGCAGCTTTATGGCCATCCCTGCCCTTTTCCCAAAGGCCTTTCAAAGCATAGAGTTCAGCACCATGGATGACCAGCTGAGTGATGGAGACGGACAGACTCAAAGGACATGCTGTCCTTAGTGTAATCAGATGAAGGATCATCTAACGTTCCTCCAGTAGTAAAGGAATGGCACTGAAACACATTTGTTATCAAGGCTGAATGGACGTGAGTTAAAGGAGACAAGACAACTCCTTGTAAACAAGAGGATCAACCATTAGGGTGTCCAGATTTTCTGACCAGCCGAGAGCTCGTATGGTGACAGCCCTCCACTGTGATGCTTGTTATGAATCGCCGATGTCCCACTAATGAACCAGAGAGCTGCAGTAGTGAGGAGAGCAGCTGCACCACATCCTCCATCACCACCTCAGATCTGTCTTCTATGTCTGAACACACTCAGTCCTCCCTACCATCCCCTGAAACCTTCAAACATGAAGCCCAGCCTCCACCTCCGCCGCCTCCCCCACTGCCACCACCACCTCCAGGAGCACCCCCTCCTCCTCCGCCCCCAATGTCAACCTCCACCAACCACAACGGGAGAAAAAAGCGCCGTGTTCGGAGCTTCTTCTGGAAGCCCATTCCCGAGGAGAAGGTACGTGGGAAACCCAACATCTGGACACTGGCGGGACGACAGCAGCAGTACCAGATTGACGTCCGCTCTGTGGAAGAGCTGTTCGGGCAACAAGAAGAAGCGGTGGTGGGTGTCAGACAGGTGGCACCGGCGACTGGAGTCTCTGCTGGTGTGACCAGGTCCCGCTCATTCAAAGAGAACGCCAAGGAAGAGGTGAGTGTCATGACCTGTACTTGATGATAAGGATGTTCAGACAATTCTTCTACTCTACCTTCTTTGCGTGTCTACATGTATATACTGTATAACAGCCAATCAATCCTTCAATGTTTGAAATGTACTCAAGGAAATAGATTTTTCACTTCTGGCCACAAGATTTAAAATAGTTTTTTATGATCAGATGCTTCACAGTCAAACACTTATGCTATGTTACATTTCAATGGGATCATCCCAGTTAAAAAGGGGATTTCTTTGAGGAGCAACACTTTTTTAACAACAATAACATCCTCATCAACCAAAACAAAACTGAAGTAGACATTCCTCTGAGCTTAACCGCACAAATATAATTACATAATTTCCTGGTGGTTACATAATGTTGTTAAATTACTTTTTTTTGGATTTAATTTACATTTTGTACCTTTTTACTGATGTAGACATGATCATATATGTTGTGTTTTAAGGAACACAAGAAAAGACCAAGAAAGAATTAAGTATCGTAGTCTTTAGTAATACATAATATCAAAAGAAACTTTTATTGAAATTGTGTCTTTAAACATTAATCCACCTGGATCATACCAGAAATTGTCTACTACTATGTTAGTACAGTAGGGCTTGAAAACACAAACTGTGTGAACAAACTGTTTTTGTTTAATGTTTAATGTTTGATACAGCACTGTTTGCAAACACACACTGGCTTTGTTTTTCTAAAAAGGTACTGAACCTGACCCAGCACCGATGGGACCAAAGGTCCCAGATTCATAAGTGTTTACTGCTACAACCTAAAACTCTACACTGCCACGGCTATAATGCCGTGTCCCTGCAGGGACGTGTGAGGCTACAGCGCTCAGTTACAGCTTTTCTTTTTAAAAATGTTTGTGTCCATACGCCACACAAAAGCATGGTTGCATCATTTTGCACTTCTGGATAGTAACATGATCTGTAAAGCAATATTTGTGTGAGACTACAGTGATGTAAAAGTCAGTGAATAACCTCTGCCTTATTGCCATATTATGAAGTGACTGAAGATGGTAAAACCTTTAAGTCTAAGCACTGACTAAACGCACCTTTGGGAGTTTCAAATAAACTCACTGAACACTGCACACTCTAGCGTTCTCTGGTGTCATCTCTCACAGTTGAGTGAGTCAATACAGATCAATATGTGTTCTTTGCCATAACACAAAATCTTTTTTAAGGAGATTTATTTTATCCTCCTTCTTCACTTATGCTTCTTGTTATATATTGACGATATCCTATATTGCCGATATTGCGCAAACACTTGATTTCCGATACAGATATTAACCAATACTGATATATATAGGCGATTTCCTGTAAATAACTGTGTAGAACATAAAAATTCTACTTCAATGTAAGTTATAGAAAAATTGCACATTCATTTTTTACAGTCCTATGATTCTTTGTGCAACATTTCAGCATCGTCACAATGTAAACGACTCTTCTCGTTGATGACATGAGAGACAACTTCAAACGGCGTTTCATCGGCAAATGTTTGAGAAATACTTTTTACTTATTATGAATATGATTAGTCATGACATAGCAAGGCTCAAGAAACACATATTTAGTAAAACCAAAGGCTTTTTAGCATCAGATTTTGAATATTGGTGGAAAAACAGATACTGCTCCGATATTTAATAGGTTGTTGATATCGGGCCGATAGTATCGGTGGACCAATATTATCGGACATCTACTCAGATCCAGATCATAAGTTGTGAAGAAGCCATTTATCTAGTGTCAGATTTATTACAACGTCTTCCAGAAGAAAGTGTGAGAAGACAGGAGAAGAGTGTGCGCGTGATGTATTCTACTTTAAGCAGTTCTGACTCACTGTTAATTGTGTCTCTCATCTATTTTAGATCAGTATTCTGGACTCTAAGAGGGGGATGAATGTAGGCATTTTCCTCAAGCAGTTCAAGAAGTAAGTTCTTCCAAAAGTCTACCAAGAACATGCACAAATCTTGATACATCCGTTTAGAAGGAAACCTAAAATGTGTCCAGTGCAGAGTTGCTGACTCACTGTATTAATTAAACATGTTTTCAACTGTGGAATACACATAACAAATGAGGTATTCGACCTTAAAAGGAAAAATGTTTGAATAGTAACTTGACTAAAACCTTATTTTGGAGGTAAGCTTTCTAATTCACCAAATCCAGAACATGTCCTTCCTGCTAGTTCAGTCTCCTAAATTGTTTAAAATCTTTTTTTACACTTGTTGAGTCTTTGGTGTGCCGCCTGATATTTCATTGTGAAAATCAAAACGAGAAATGTTGTGTAACTGGTCTAGAATCTAGTTAGAGGTATGAAAGTCTAAAGCTGGAAACAAAGACCAAGGATTACTGGTTCACAGCGTCTGGGTGAAATAAGTACCAGGGCTCCAGTACAGTATGAGATTTCCTGAACCTATTAAATATAAACAATGGCTCATTGAACGAGGCTATAAGAAAATCTGAAATACATGCATGTACATATTAAATGTTTTCTGTTTTTTTTTTATTGGAAAGAACTTCTGACTGAGTTCTGTGTATCAGCCCAGTTAGATATGAGATGAAAAAAAAACGTTAAAAGAGAGGGATAGAGCGAGTGACGCAACTCTCCATGCTCCTCGCAGTGACCATAAAAGGTTTCTTAGGTGTGTGCTTCCATCCATTTGCATGGCTCCCCACTGTATTTTAATGACATTTGACTGTAGCCTATACTATGTGCAGCGTGACGATGAGTAAGAGCGGTGACCTCAGAAGGACAAGGGTGGATTTTGTTTACAATTGGTCTTCATTCATCCAACACATACAGTACAGTACTGTAGCCTGAATACTTACATTTTTAGGTGTACTTTTTCATCGCTCTTTACTGTTATAGGTCATTGATGTATTTTCCCTGTCAACTTTGAGTGTTGATGCTAAAGGAGTTTTATTTATGCTCGATGTTTGTGAAAACAAGCTGAAACATTATTAATCAGAAAAATAAAAAGCATAGTTTTATGTAGTACTATACTTCTATAAGTAGTATAGTTAATCATTGTAAAATCAAGTATAGTAGGCTGTAGACCAGGCCTGGGCAATTATTTTGTCCTGCGGGCCACAGATGGTACTAAAATTTGAGTCACAGGCCAAGTCAGGATCAGAGAGATTGAGTATTAGTAAGATTAGTAAGATAAATGATGAGTACAGTATTGAAAGAAGGTGAAATACTTTAAGCCTCTTTGAGACCATCTATTGGGGAAATGCTGGCTTTGCAGGGAGAAGGTAGACATAAAACTATAATATTTATTTTTAATAAAAAAAACTTTGGCGGGCAGGATTAAAACGCCAAATGGGCCGCATCTGGCCCCCGGGCCTTAGTTTGCCCAGGTCTGTTATGAGTAAATAGAAAGAGGGAAATATCATATGTCTGTGGGTTTATTGATTACAGCTGTGTAGATAAGTATTTATATTTTTAATTTAATAACTTTATTACTTGAGAATAATATCTGATACCTTTTTCTCTTTTTTTTTTTTTTATTAAATATTTGTCTAGACCGCGGGTGTCCACACTTTTTGGTCTTTTGAGTTACTTTTCAAATGACCAGGCTGAAGTGATCTACCTAGATTGAAAACTCTAAATATATTTACCTATATAAACTGGATATCTTACCTGCTACATTAACAAATAACATATGTTATACTGTCTGACTTAATACCTATATTATTCTCACATTAGCCCAGTGATTAGCATCTTGAAATTGAATTACATCTCTAGTTTTTATTACTATTAACTTTTTTATGTTATTGCTCAGGATCTACCAGCACTCCTTTGGAGATCTACTGGTAGATCCTGATCTATCGATAGATAGATAGGGCACCCTTGATCATAAATCCAATAGGATTTATGCCAATCTAATCTAACAATAAGTGTCTATATCTAATATGATATGCTGTATTATATCATCAATGTACCTAATAAATAACAAAATAAATACCTTATGTACATGCAATACATTAATTGTTAGTATTTGTTGCCAGTATAGCAATATATAAATTATTAAGGGAATCAAATGTAGCAGTTGAGCCTCTGTATCTAAAACCTTCATCTAACAAAGGTAAAGGATGAAAACCCACGCTCTTATGGGCAAACCTTCCTGGCAGCATCTTCCTGACCAATCACCTCCATTGTAAAAAACAACACCTATTATGTTTGCCTGGAGACACATGGGAGACTCACTGTAAAGTGGAACACCTGTGCAATTCATCCTGACGCTCATGTGTCTCACTTCCAGGTCCAACCGCTCCATTGTTGAGGACATTCAACAAGGAGATGGAAAGATTTACGGAGCAGAGCTTCTCAAAGACCTGCTGAAGCTGCTTCCTGATGCGGAGGAGGTGTGTGTTTGAGGCTTTGTATTTGTGTGTGTGTGAAGCCTTTCATAAATGATGAATAAACAGATACAACAAATCGACAGTTTATTTGGCGTACCCAGGCTCTACAAGACCCACTGATCCCCCGTCTTTGTTGTCTGCGCAGATAAAGAAGCTGCAGATGTTTAAAGGAGATCCAGACAAGCTGACGCTCGTCGACTCCTTTATGTATCTCCTGATCCAAGTGCCACGGTGAGTTGATCTCCATGGTGGAGTTTTAGGCCAACGGAAATACGGAATCATCTTGTCTGAAGGCTGTTGAACCCCAGAGGGTTTTGTTAGTTCAGACATTCAAATGAAATGGGTCATGTGTTCAGCCATGTTTGAGGAAGCGTGCACAGTCAGCACACTGTCAAGTCATCAATAACAAAAATCATATCCCTACAAATACAAATTTGCGCAGTCCTGCAATTATACAGCCATTATACTGTATATACTCGTAGAATTTGTAGTATAAGCAATGTAGCCGCATAGGTTGGATGTTTTGGTCTGAAAAAGAAAAAAAGTTTTACCATATTTTTCAGGCCATAAGAGACACTGCAATAAAAGGTCAATTAAACAATACAAAATATTCAACTTAATCAACCTAATCAGAATACCTCTCAGCACTGTTCAGTAATGTAGATTTCTGAGCAACAGTATGATTGTATGATGAGAAAGAGTACCACAGATGGAATATTTACCTTGATGATGTTAATGGAAAAGTATAGAGAGGGTCAGAAGGAGCTTTATTGGTTTTTTGTAAATTTAGAAAAGGCCTATGACAGGGTGCCAAGGGAGGAACTGTGGTTTTTGTATGAGGAAGTCAGGAGTGGCAGAGAAGTATGTTAGACTGGTGCAGGACATGTATGAGAATAGTACTACAGTGGTGAGGTGTGCTGTTGGAACGGGAGAAGACTTAAAAGTGGAGGTGGGACTGCATCAAGGATCTGCCCTGAGCACCTTCTTGTTTGCTTTGTTGATGGACAGATTGACAGATGAGGTCGGACAGGAGTCTCCATGGACGATGATGTTTTTAGATGACATTGTGATCTGCAGTGAGAGTAGGGAACTAGAAGAGAACCTAGAGAGGTGGAGGTTTGGAGGACTAGAAGGTCAGAAGCAAGACAGAGTACAAGTGTGTGAATGAAAGAGAGAACAGTGGAATGGTGAGGTTATAAGGAGCTGAGGAGGAGAAAAAGCTAGAGAAGGGTTAAAAATTCTTTATGTTAAATAGAAACTTAAAGGCTAGAGATAGATAGAGGAATGAGAACATATGAAGCTTGACTTGTTCTAGATTTAATGTTTACATAAATCTATCGTTTGTTTGCATTTAAAAAGTATTATTAAATATTTGGAAAAGTGAAAACGCTCACAATATCAGTCAATGTTTCACCTGTAACTACATTCATTCTAAATTTTAGTTTGTCACCCCTGCAAGATTTTACCAGCTTACATCTTTTGAATGAAAGGATTGTTGATAAAGAAGAATCTGTGAATAATTTATTTTAGTTGGTCTGTGTTATTAAAGTTAAACATCCTTCTTTGTAAACATGAAATGTGAATTTCCTTTCATTTTACTCCTGCTCCTGTCACAGGTTTGAGGTTCGTATCGAGGCAATGGTCCTGCGTGAAGAATTCTCTCCGTCCTGTGCTGTGATGAGCCACGATATTGACGTCATCCGTGTAGCTACCAAAGGTAGGAAGGCACAAGTATCTGCCTCTCTGGGCACTCAGGCCAGGTGACCCAGATATCTGAGCCGACACCGGTGGTAGATGAAATGTAGGAATGTGTCACTTGAGACAGAGTGATGTGGGGACATGGTGTAAAGACAGAGCGATGTCATCTCAATACTGCTTTGTTCTTGTTGCACTTATCATAACAGAGCAAAATAAAAATTATCATACCACTTTTAACTTAAAAAGAGTTTTTTTTTATTATTTGCTCTAATATTCTCTGATATTTTCAGCTAAAGGCTTTGACTATGAGCAGTAAAAGAAAGGAATCTTGGAAACAAAAGTTTTGTATAGAACAGTTTACAAAAATTTTGTTCATATCCATTTTTTTATTGTACTTTTTCTTCACTGCCTCGGCTTTTTCAGTCCTTTATTCACAGAAGTTACATCATTACAACTTTACATGCTGTGTTCCACAGAGCTGATGAACTGTGAGGAGCTTCACGCTATTCTGCATCTGGTGCTGCAGGCTGGGAACATCATGAATGCTGTGAGTTGCTTTAAAACAACTCTGTTGGATGTGTGTGTTTTTAGAATTGACTAGAAATGTCAATCATAATGAAATTAAAAAAAAGAGTTTTACATTGTGTAACTTATTTATCACGTATAATGGAATGGAAGCCCACCAAAACTTACTAAAGTTATTCTTAAAGCTGGATTCTCAATTTTTTAAAAAATACTTTTAATTCATTTCCTTAACCTCTGGGACTTGCGCACCTATTGTTGCTCTGATCCTCAGGGTGGCTACGCAGGAAACGCTGTAGGCTTTAAGCTGTCGTCACTGCTCTCATTGGCTGATACCAAGGCCAACAAGCCAGGGATGAATCTACTGCACTTTGTTGCCATGGTGAGTAAAAGCTACACAGGTAAAGTACGCTCTGTGTCTTGTTTAATTAAATGCAACAAAGCAACATGGGGATAAAGATAATAACCATAGAGCTAAGTAAACATGTCACACAGATAAAGGAGGTCGATTATGGGGATGTCTTTATGTATGTGATCATGAGTTTAGTTCCATTGTAATCACACAGAGAAGGTGGAAATTCCATAGAGAGAATTGAATGATGTGAATAATGAAAATATATCGTTGTAGTGCTGAATAAGAGTGAATCTCAATTTCCTCATGTGTCTTTCCACACAGGAGGCCAAGAAGAAAGACGAGAAGTTACTCAAGTTTCCAGAGAAACTTCTGGATGTACAGAGTGCAGCCAGGTTTGTCATTGAAACAAACACAACAACATTGTATGAAAATAGCAGCAACACAGAAAATAATATTAACTTAATACTTTCCTAGAAATGTAATAGTAAAGTTAATAATATTAGCAATAAACTTTTTTTTCAAGTAGTAATTTATATTATATTATATTTAATCAATTTAAGTACTAAATTAGACTACAGTATTACTAACAGCTCTGTGTTGTATCATTTCTGCACGGCTTTTTATTCATCACATTATCTGCTGTTTTATCTAGAATCTCAGTGGAGAACATCGAAGTGGAGTTTTCATCTCTGTATGTCCGTACCAAAACTTTGGAGGAAAAAGTTCGAGGAGACCAGGAGCTACAGCAGCAACTGCAGCCGTTCCTGCAGGTGATGAAGCAAAACACTGACGCACTCTAATGGAAAGACTTCTGACACGTGATGACTTCCTAACTAATTACCGTGTAATGGGTTTCCGTCTCAGAGCTCGCTTCAGACTCTTCAGGACCTAAAACGACGCAGACTGGAGCTGCGCAAAGAGGGAAATGCCCTCATTGATTTCTTCTGTGAAGACAAGGACACATTTAAACTGGACGAGTGCTTCCGCATCTTTCAAGACTTTTGCATTAAGTTCAAGAAAGCTGTAAAGGTCAGTTTGTTCAGTGGTAGTAGCTGCATTAAAGGCTTAGAACAAGGAAGATATTAAAGAAGGGAAAAGATAGAACTTGTTACAAAGAGACACCTATTTTTGATCTAAAATAATCCAGATTAGAAATGTCTTCATGATAAAGAGACATTTTTTCAAACTCAGCAATAGGGGAGCTTCGCTGAGGGTCCCATAGATTCATCTTTTTATCTTGGTGCAAAGGTGGTCTTGAAAAGCTTGACTTAGGGCTTTTGTACAATAGTATTATATTTGTGTGATTTTTTTTTTTCTTAGGTTCTAGCAATTTTTTGGATACATTCTAAAATACAGGGAACCTGGGTGAAAAACTAGATACAGTACAGAGGTCACCTGCTGTATGGAACCGTACACCTTTGTGTATATAAAACTATAAATATTAGTCAAATCTAAAAATGTTAAACACCAAAATAAAAACTCTACATGGAACCTTAATAATTCAGTTTTATAATGATGTGTTGTGAATTATTCAAACATAGTCCAATATTGTTAAGGAAGTATATTAAGCCTTTAAATGTATGTGTCTCTATTTCTTTATTAAACTGTAAAAAGTTTTACACATTCTAGAAATCACATGAGAGAATCTAATGGTCAAAACATGTCTAATATTTTGTCCGTCTTTGGGTTATATTTCAGGACAACCTGGATCGTGAGGTAAAGGAAGCAGCCAGACTGCGTCGCCTCAGAGAGCTGGAGGAAAAGCGTTTGTCGTGGGCTGGTGAGGATCGGAGCCAAGGGTTCAGCCGCAGCAGCAGTGAGAGTGATGTGGACATGCTGACCAAGGAAGGCCTCTTGGATTTCCTCAAACAGAGATCTCAGAGTCCACACAGCCCACTGGCCCGCTCAGCCAGCGCTCGTCGCCACCGGCACACCATGAAATCAACGGCGGACCGTGAACTCCAGGGATACCTTGAGCTCTTCGGAGGTTGCGACAGCGACAGTTCCAAATTTAACAGCCTACCTCGATCAGGTCGCACTGTTCAACGTAAGACGGCCCCCTGGATCTTAACCCAAGATGCAAACCGCGAGCTCGGCCGTGAGCGACAGCTCACATCTCCGTGTACACAAACTGAACCCATCAGCCCGCTGGCCGTGTTCTCCTCCTGTGGGATGAATGACAACACGGACCCATACAACAATAACAACAACAAATACACATCTGTGTCTGAAGGCAGCGCTCTGCCTCACTCCTTTTTTATATTTCAAAAATCTGCTCAACTTTCTACGCCGACTATCACAGGCCACATGAACGTAAATGTGGAGAAACACACTTTAGTTCCTGGCCCTCAGACGTTTGAACTACCAAGTCCAAACAATAACAGTAAACATATGCACTTTGTAAACCAAGGGGACATGGTGGTGACCAGTTTGGAAACAGGAAGAGGGTCATCCCCGACGTCTTTGGACAAACAGCCAGATTATTGCCTTTCAGAGGGAAAAACAAATTCAGCACAAGGGTGGGAGTCTAAAATAGATTGTCACACACAGACTGTTGCATCTCCTGAAAAAGAGGATGAAGAAGAAGACAGCACAGTATCATCCACAACCTGCGACACACCTCTTCCTCTGGACACCTCAGTTTCCAATAGGAAACCGATGTTCTACATCATAGACTGCACCGAGACCGACTGCTCCGTTACTTTGGATTATTCCGATGCTGAACTTTCATCTCTAACCAAAGAGGGACTTCATCTCAGAGCTGCAGATTGCAGCAGAGATCAGGAGAGCCAACAAGAACCCAGCTCGCTGTCCTCTAACTTGGAGTCCCCCAAAGACCAGTGTCTGACGAGCAACGAGCTTCCAGCACCCAAATCCGAGGCGACGGAGGAGTGGGACAGGGAGAGCTGCGACACCACTGACAGAAAACAAAGTTCAGAAAAAGACTTGGTGAAAAATGTCAAAAAGCCAGTTATCATAAGAAATAAAACAACCAAAGCGGTTCGTGCCGTGAGAACGTTGACCAACAGTGAGAGTCAGGGCATGAGGAAGGTTGTTCCTATCAGCAAACCCACGAGGACGAGCAGCAACAAATGTCCTGAGAGGACGCAGGGGAATGAGAGTGCAGACACACAGCGTCCTCCTCGTGATCAGAGCACGCCGGCCAGAGGAAGGAGCGAGAAAATCTCCCGGCCTCTTCGACACTCCAGTTTGCCTCCTGATGAATCCAAAGCTCCGAGGGCGAGCAGCCTCAGCAGTGGGGTTTCAAGGTGGGCACGTGATTCAACACCAGGCAAGGCCTCCGTTCACAAACCGAGTGCCAAGCCCCTGAGGAACATCTCTAAACCTCCTCCTGAGGAGAAAATTTGTCGCTCCACTATGAGGGCTTTAGCTCAGGCTCAGGCTCTGGCTGAAGCACAGGCTGGAGGTCACTCTGAGAACAGCAGCTCGCAGACACTCAGTTCCAAAAACACCTCTGATCTTCCCAACTTTGCCCGCAACACAATTTCTTCCACCACCAGGACCAGAAAGGAGCTGGGACCCCCGTCCGTACCCTCCACACCGACACGCAGCCCCTCTGCTTTGGGTCGACAACCTGTCATAAAGCAGAGATTACCTCCAGCAGTTCAAACCGGGGAGGATTCACAAGGTTCAAGTCTGCGAAGAGTGCAGAGCGTTAGGTCCTCCAGTAGAAGATCGTACCGGAGTGAGACCCCTCCTCCGGCACACGATAACGCCCGTAAAACAAGTAGCGTTTCTGAAAAATCTACGATAACCAGCAAAAATGCTAAACCCAGCTGGAAATAAAAGTCACAGTAATCTAACCACCAGAGAAAGGCGTGCAAACTGTCCTCAGCTCTGTCTTCAGCGCCGTCTCTGCTGGTCGACGCAAAAGAGACACTGAGAAAATTTATTTATCAACATACCCTTTATGTTTGTAGCTGTTTTTGGATCAGGTTTACCAAATGAAAAGAGCAAGATGCAATGGAAGCAAGAAATTTGGTTGCGTTCAAAACAGAATCTGAGACGTTTATATCAGAGGAGGACAATAATCTGAAACGACAAATGGCGAATTGGTGATTTTTAGACTGAAACCTTTTTTGCCTGCTTAGCCGTCTGCACGCTTTATGTGCTGGTTTATTGAATGATAATGAACGTTATTGTTCTGATAAGATGCTGCTGATAAGCTCTGACAATTATAGACGGTCCTTTTGATTCAGGGTCACGTGGTCCGTGGAACCGCACCTTGCTGCTCGTATGATGTCTCTCAGTTGTGTTGCTTTCTGCTGTCGAGCTATGCCTTATTTGCTGTTTTTGGTTCTTTTGCTTGATACCTCAAGAAAAAACTGTGGCCTTGAACCAGCAGGCAAGTAGAATATACTCTATTCTGCATGAAAATAATGAAAAACAACAACAACGTCAGACACTGACGGTGTCAGACTCCAGACTTCCAGAAAAGTGGCAAACACCCTGAAAATGTAATAAAAAAACAGAGAGAATTGTCTACAACACACTCTGAATATAAAAAAGACAAATCCAGGATGGGTTTTTATAAGACTTCCAATTTAACTAGAATATTTGTCCATTCTCAATGTATGGTTGTGTATTTTATCACGTCATATTACACTATTTTGGCAGACATCTTTATCCAGTGACTTTCAATTTCAGAAAAAAAGTTTCGAGAGAAAAATTCAGATGAAGTAGTTTTAAGCCAGTGTGAGTGTGTTTGCTACAATACGTAGCATTTACCAGATAATAAGGTCATGCACATTCAGCAGTAGTTTCCCAGTGTCGTCCCCTTAGTCCAGAAGTCATCACTCATATATTATATCACAATATCTAAATCATGGGGTTCCTGTTTGAAGTGTATTCTTGAAGGGGGCGCTGCATAAACGTTTGGTCGCCACCGGTGAACCTACTGATGAGGATGTTACGTGGATGAGCTTCTCATCCTGACTATAATTTATTTACAGTGTGTTGTAGGCAACAATTTCTGAATTTGTTTAACAAATGAAAAGAATGTTGTCAGTGAAAACACTTTTCTTTCGTTGTTCTTTGTACTGTGACGGTACAAGTAAGAAACACCAGATTTACTTTAACTGTATTTTCAGGAGGTAAACCAGTGTGGAATGGGAGTTGTATTACAAACACGATGACAATGTGCTCACAGTTTGGAGCCGCAGTTGTTCTCTCGTACCTTGCATATACTGTAAATGTGTGAGTAGTTTGTATATCCTTAGAACTCCTCCATGATATTGTGGAGCAGACGTGCACGTAGGAAATGCTTCCTATATACTGTAGGCTAGTCCAAAAATCAATGCTAATGCTTTGGGAGGAGTGCAGCATTCAATGCATCAAAGCAACACTGGAAATGTCATCAGTCTTGTGAGCTAATATTTCTTACTGTGAATGTATTTAAACCATCTTCCCTGGTGCATTTTAACAGCAACGTCAGCTCAAACTGGTCACAGTTCAGCCGGACATTACTTTGTGTCTCTGACCTACAGTTGGTTGACCAACTGAAGTGTTTTCACAACCGCTGTCACTTCTGAACCATGTGAGAAAAGTTACTGGTCCCTTAAATTTTCCAAATCTTACAATTTATTTCTTTATAATCATGAAACTGCTGCCATTACCTGCAGTACCTGTGTTTTCCCGGTAGGGGGCTCAGAAAATGACAAAAGCATTTTAGCCTCACTACACCATACTTCGAGCCTTCTTGTGGGTGCTGAGCCCACAGGAATTTATTTGGGTCAGGACGGTGCTATCTTCAGAGCACCTCAGTAGCAACCTGGCAGATGGTGGCCATCACTGCCCCCTAGAGGGAAGATTATTTTTTATTCATCATTCAGGTTCATTCACATGTTTTCTGTCAGTGATGGTGAGACTGTATGTCAGAGGCACAAACTTCTTCTGTCCTGCTGCATTTTTCACACCACTTGCCTTTTTTACCCACATCGTGCCACTGCCTTATGGGCAACAACATTCACTCACTGCAACACATTGCCTTAATTCTTGATGTAGCCGATCCATCAGCAGTAGACGAAAAAAGACTTTGTCCTTAGATCACGTTACACCAAGCTGAAACCTTAACTCCACTGATTGTTTGGTCATTTACTGTGTAAATATATACATATATGTGAAGACATAGTATTTTTCTGACTATTAATATGTTTACATGGCGTTCATTGAAAATGAAGCGTGAAAGAGTGAAGTGTGTACGAGCACTGGTATTTAAAATCAGACTGATCATATCTGGACCTCTGACTGAAACACCTGTCCTGTTGTCTTCCCATCTGCTCTGGGTGTGTGTGTGTGGGTGTGTGTGTGCGTGTGTTCCTCTTCCCTGTTCTCTGTAAATGATAGGAATAAAGACATAAAAGGCCTTTTGTGATTTATATGTATGTCTTTTTCATTAACTAGACCAGGAAACACAGATGTCAAATATCAAATAACATTGAATTGTGAGTGTTTCGTAAAAACATGTTAGTGTCTTCTTATTTTGATCAATTTTCATCTATTTTACACTTTTCTTACTCCTTTAAAATACATTTTAATTAATTTTCCACAAAAACCAAAACCAAAACATACATTGGTTAATGTAGGAATTTGGGATCCCAAAATTTGTCAGAGCGCCAGTTAGGAGCAGAAAGATGGAGCTGGAAATGCTTTTCTACTCCATCTATTGGAGAAATAAGGGCATTGCAGGGTAAAGTTCAATGATAATAGAAAATAATAACTACTTTGGTCAAGTTTTGTGGACCAGATAAAAAAAGCCAAACGGGCCACTATTGGCCCCTGCACCATAGTTTGCCCAGACTCTAACATTCTACTTGTTCTCCACAACAGAAAACAAAAAAATTCTTTCTCTGAAAGGAGCAATAATGTTCTATTATTGTATGTGTGAAATACCTCAAAAGTCTTTGCAAATGCAATGCAAAAACTTATCTTAAGAACATTAAAAAGCTAATTTGCTATCAAGAACTTTCATTATCATTAAATCATGGATTGTTTAGGGATTTTAGGTTTATTACTGTGTCTGACTCTTGTCCCTGTCTTTCATCGTCCTTGTCGTCTGTGTCTCCTCCTGAGCTTTACAATGTCTGACCTTTGCATTACATCACAGAGGCAGCATTCACACACACACACACACACACACACATACTCTGACAGGATGGTTACCACAGTAACCCTGCCAATGGTGGTGGCTGCTGGTACTTGCGTTGGACCTCCAAACAAAAAGGTCACATAGTAAAGAGTCAAAATGTGATTTAAAATAATATTAAAAATATCAATATAAGATTTGAACCTTGTTTCATTGACATGATGTTTCCAGGTGTCTCGTGCTTTCCACATAGATATCTGTAAAAAAAGAAAAAACAGTTTGTTGTGCTCATAGAAATGGACTGGAGTGTATCAATAGGTGACCTGCAGACAAGACTAGGAACCAATCATCTCTCATCAGGCGTTGTCACACAACCAATGTGCAGGAACTTTCATTAAAACATGTTTTTATTTCTGACTGCAGCAAGGAATGAAATAAAACCACAAGTTGCTGTGTAAGAAACTGGTTCATGGTTTTTGTCTTATAGTTTGTCAGCAGTTGGTGTCCTTTATATATAAAGGACATATATTTATACTTTATACTTTTGCCTACAGCATTACTCCAAAATAGGAACACACTGGTATTAATTCCAAAATACATTTTAATTGTATTGATTGCTTGATAGTGATGAAATAATATATTTATGACACACACCTAAAATATTTATTACTTCAGTGTTGAAGAATAACCCAAACATTCTACTCACTTAAATTAATTTATATCTAGTTTATTTTAACACTGTCCAAAAACATTACGCTAAAATGTTAATGTTTAAAATACAATATATAGTGAAGTTTAAGAAACTGAGCAAGAATAGTCTTGTCACTTTCTCTTTTTTTTGGCCAAATCTTGTGTATTATATGTTAGAATTTGTAGTTTTTGACGAGAGGTACTCGTATAATCAGGACAAATATATTTGTGACTTCTTATTTGTTATTGTAGTTAAGTTTATAGCACACTATTACCACTAGGGGGCAGCAGATCTTTTCTTCTTTGCCCATGTCAATGTTACCTCTCTAACTTTGCCTCCTACTAGGGTGGCCAAGTGTTCAGTCAGGTTTTCAGCTGAATTGGGAAACACCTAAAGTGAACCTAACCCTAACTCCTAACCCAATGCTATCCCTAACACCTAAGCTAACACTAACCTAACTCTAATCCCCAACCCTTTCTCCTAGCTTAACCCTAACCCCACACCCTAACTCCTGACTTAAGTTTCTTACAAGACTCTAACCTTATGTCTGCTGGTGGACATGACCAAGTGAAAGAACTAAGGACAAATTTTTTTTATAGATGTTATTCATTTTTTTGTGTATGTTAATAATTTCAAAATCACATTTCTGGATGGTGTCACCTTTACTTTCGTTCTCACATGACTTCCTGGAGTTGATAATGTTATCAATAAAGTGGATAAAAAATTACAAATATTTTCAGCCATAAATACAATTTATAGACCTCAACTTTAACACAAAATGTCAAATTAATTATTACCATACATCATTGCATTAACAGCGTGTTTGTATTATTCAGGAGCTACATTTTAGAAACGGTTTACACTCGCTAGTTTCCTTTTACTCATGAATCTTTTATCGACATTTCTATCTTAACATATGTTGAGTCGGAACAAAAGACAAAGGCTGTCTCTCATCTATTCACAGAGCTCTCTCATAATCCCACCATGCGTCACTGCACTAATGTCACCAGCAGGTGGAGACAGCTGTGATTTATGTGCCCCTCTGGTCTGAAGCTGTACCAGATGATGTATCAAATTCGATTTCGATTCTTTACATTATGATTTTCTTTTGTTGATGATATAAATGTTAGGGAGACGTTTAGGGACATTTGTATCCTACAGTGTGAAGTTTGTTGGTTAGCTTCTTTTAAAAAGTATGACGTCAGTGGTTTGGAGTCTTGATTAGTTCTGGTACAGAACACAGAGGAAGGATGCTGGGAGTAAGAGAAACCTGCACTCTGTGGATGTGCACTGCATCTTAAACAGGTTCAGGATCACACACACGACTCGGAGGTCTTCAGACACATTAGTCCCCGCTGTCCCCCCATTCTGCTCTGATACACACCAGACAAAAACTTAGCGCCGACTGCCTTCTTCTTCACCAAATCACTAATGGAAAAGGAATGCAAATAACCCATTTCTCTTCTAAAAAAAATCTCAAAGACCCTTTCTTAGGCAGCTGCATTATGTTGTGTTGCCATGACAACCGAATACCTAGAAGACAGGAAGGGGCCCAGACTAACAAATGTGATGTCCAATGAGATTACAGTAGGTTTTCTAAAATAAATATATAAAGTTATGTTTTTATTTTGTTTGTTGTAGTTTAAAAAATCTTATGGGATGTGTGCTTTACAGTTATTCAGAAAACATAATAATTGTTTTATCAACCTTTAAGTTCTGCATAAGCACAAAAATACGGTGACCAGGAGGTGCAGAGAAAAATGATACAAAAAAGAGAAAAAAACACTTTTACAAGGCTTAAGACAAATTTACATTTCGTGAAATATTTTTACAACTCAGAAAATTGTATAATGATGCCATAACATATTTACAAGTCGTGTATATTCAGCAACAATAATATAGAATAAAATAGAATAGCTTTGCATTATTTAGCTTTTCTCCACAGTGATATAACAAACTCTTGGGAGTTACTGTGTGTTGGTTTAACACGCAAATAAACACAAATGTCAAATTAATACAAAGGCCAAAATAGGCCAAATATTAGGGCAAAATAGCCATATATAAATAAATATAATATTTAAGCCAAAATACATGTTTCAGACTTTTACTCCAAATATTTAAAATTAAAACCGTTGTTTGTCTGGCCAAATAAAGTTTCTGTGCTGGATGTGTACTGAGCAGGCATTCACAGAGTAGGTAGTAATTGTTGGTGCCACCAACGCATATACAGCAACATTAATATTACACGTATGTGTTAAAATAGAATAGCTTTGCATTATTTCTGCTTTTCTCGACGGTGGTTATGCAACTAGCTCTTGGGAGTTAATTATGGTTAGTATATCACACGAACAGACACTCAAGTGTCACGTTAATACTGCATTTAGGCAAACAAGACACCTTCTATGTTTATTACACCACCTGTTTCTGATTAATAAAAAAAAATGAAACGTAAGTTTATACATGCTGCAGTGTGAATTGTACAGTAAATATTTTATAATAAAACCCTTTCTACTCAGGCTAAATTTAGCTTATGCTGCTAGGGCTGTTTTTTCCAACGCTTTCGCGCCATTAAAGGCGCTCTCTGTTATTGTCGGCGGTCAGTAAACATTGATGCCTTTAATCGGTGAGCTTGGACTGAGCGGAGGCAGCAGCAGGTTGACTTCCGGTGAGGACACACTCAGACAGGAGCTGTGAAAACCACTGCAGCTGAACATCATCGACCCCGGCACTGCTGCAGTTGAGTGAATCACCGACCGGTGAGTAAAACTAAACATTTTCTCTTTGTCTATTACAGAATACTGGCCGTGTTTATTACTTAAAAAACGAATGTCACGAAAGGTATTAAAAGTAGGAAAGTAAAATACTTTTATTTTCAAAATAAATCTGGTTACGCATGTTGTACTGTTGGCAAAACTCAATATGTAATTATAGATAATTATCTATGTTTTCGTCTTTCAATCGTTTTTACTCATTTCAAGAAGTCTTGTCAAACAAAAATAAGCATCTTTTTCTGACTTTGACACACAAGTAACTGATGAAAACAAGTAAAATTCCAGCAATAGCCGAGAAAAACTTGAGGTGATATTATCTTACGTAATATTACTTTAAAACTTTTATTGTATGTCGTGTAATGTGTACAGCCTCATAGTTGTGGTATACAAAATAATGATAAAAAATGATAAAACTAGATATAAAACAGAAACCTTTAAATTGAAATAAAATAAGAGAAAGAAATTAAATATTCAAATTCAAATCTGTACACTGAGGGAATCAGTGCAGACAGAGTGACATGAGTTCTATCATCAATTATGATTGTACAATTTTGCTACACAGACTTATTTTTTAAAATATCAGTTTTTGGGGTTTGAGTTCTAACCCCAGGAGATCAATGTCAACATGCTATTGTTCACATATACTGTAAAAATACACAGTGTAGTCAATTGGCAGGAATAAATAGTAGTAAATATAACTACAGAAGCAGACCAACACTACTAGTTTTGTGTACTATCATACTGCAGCAGTGATACTTGGCATCTTTGGTATTTTGGTCCTGCTGATGGAGGGTTAAGGTGGCCATAGTGATGTCTCAGCTCTGTGACGCCATGTACACTGACCATCCCTGCAAATGCAGGTGTTGATGATGCAGAACAGTTGCACGTTACATGTTTGAACTCTGATCCTGGTGCATTTGTAATCTCTGGCTGAAGTTATCAAATATACTGTACCTACAAATACTTAGCATATACTTAATTGCAGCAAATGCCGTTATCGAAGCATTTGCTGTATCAATATTTCACTCAGTAAGAACTGAATATTTTTATTTTAAGACCAATCTGGGTATTGGACAACTTTTGTAAGAGATCACTAGCAATGCTGTGGAAAATTTTCCAATGTTGTATATATTAAGGCTTTATTTATTGCAATTTTTTCTTTCTTTATCAAGGCATGAAAGGTGGCACAAATAAATAGTCTACTGCTAGGGGTCAGCAGATGGCTATGAAAACTAGAGTTGTTGATCTTTGTGAGTGTCTTTCTTCAATTCCTGCCAGCATTGTTTTCAACTAAACAGGCAAAATTGTTTTGTTAAGAGGTAATTTAAGCAGAATATTATTATATTTCTTTCTGCAAGGTTTTTGTTTCGTGGTGGCACAAAATACAAAAGTTATTTGAGGCGTGGCATAGTCAGTATGGTCAATAAAGTGTCTATTCATTGGATGATAGCAGTTCAAAATTTATGTAAAATGCCAAAAGTTTAAAAAGATGACCTAATATGTTTCTTACACCTGACATTTATTAACTGCATCTTCTGTTGAGGCAGTTGATCACCCAGGCAAAATGTGGCCGTCATTACTTGCATCAGGCTATGGTGCAGTGTTCAGAGACCTTAGGGCTTCAGTTAGCAGCTGTAACACTCTCAGCATCATATACATCAATAATATTGAACAAAAAGTGGACATCAGCCTTTCCAATTACTGTATGAGTAAGAGGTGGAAGAGAAAAGGATGATCTATATAGTTCTGCTATCACTTTTTAATTGAACACACTGGTTATACAGAAATAAAATCAATAAATATGACCAAATAATATATTCAAATTTTTTAAAAGGGCAGTATTACAGTATCCATCTAATATATCCATATATACAATACATTACAATTCTTATATTCAAAGGTATGTAGAGTATTTATCGCAATTTATTTTCCCGGTTTCTCCCACCAGGGGGCACCAGGTTTGCACTTGAGCATCATTCCCCTGTAAATAATTTAAATTAGACATAAATATTGACCCAGATTGTAAACTATATATAGAAGTGTGAGTTACAAAGTGTTTTAAAATGATATGTTTGCAGATTAGTTGATGACAAGATTACTTATTTGTATATTATTAATATATTTATTTAATTATGATATTGACCTTGTCATAGTACATTAAATTGGTTTGTAAACAGGCCTGGGAGGAGTAGAGTCCTTGTTCTTGTGCAGACCATCTTTGTACAGCGACTAATCCGGTTAAGTGGCAATGGGTGTAGTGAGGAAAAACAGACGCATTTGGATAATTAACCCTAACATTGTCTGTGTCCCATCTATCAGAATAAACCTCTTAGAAGATTGCTACCCAAGAGGTCGGTGCTGTGCACTCTCTCTGTCTGTTTATGGTGACACTCATGCAAACATATACCAAAATAACAGAAACATATAAACAAAATTCATAGATATTAGTAAATGATAATTGTATGAACTAACGGTAATTTCTCTTCGAAAAAATTTGGGTGGCACTCATGGGTGGCACTCTGAAACTTTTTTATATTATTTAATCTAAAAAAAATTACACTAATTGACTGTTATCAGTGGACAACAAATCTAATCAGTATGACTGTTTCTTTTTTTTTTATTTTCCATTAAACTTGGAGTTCAGTCTTACGTTGCATTGCGTCATCTCTACCTTGTTTACCAGCTTTGCTTTATTATAAGTCAACCCCCGGGGGGCAAGAAGGACAGACAGTAATAGGCTTGTGTAGCTGCGGGATCATTACAGCTTTACCCTCTGAACTGAACATTACTGCCCTGTGAGGAGCTTTCAGAATCCATGGTGGATCTGTCACTCACATGCCTCCCAGACGAGGGTACGTTTTGAAGAGTTGGCATTTTCTGTGTTTGTTTTCTCCGCCTGCTTGGATCTCTTTCCCACACTACAAAAACATTCAGATACTGGCTCAAATTGACCTTTGATCCAAACATTTTTGCTGACCGTACTGTGTGACCTTGTGTTGGAATAGAAAAATTAGTGTCTGCCAAAAAACAGTCAAGCATGGCAAAAGTTCCTTTTGAGTTTGCGGTTGGGTTTTTTTTTTTGCATATTCATCTAGAGCAGGCATGGGCAAACTAAGGCCCGGGGGCCAGATGTGGCCGGTTGACCTTTTTAATGCGATCTGCCAATCTTGACGTAATTAAATAATTTATTTGTATTTACCTTATACTTTTGCCTTTTTCCTGCATTGTCCTGTAATTTTAGGTTTTATACATGAGTTTTAAATGCCATTTTCTTAGTACAACAAACGCCCCATCATTTTACTCTCGGCTTGGCCCCCGTGTCTACATTGGGGCCCATTGTGGCCCGCGAATCAAAAGGTTTGCCTACCTTTGATCTGGAGCCAAAACAGACAAAAACTTCTACATTAAGTCTTGTCATCATCCCAGTTTAGCCCCTGGTAGTTAATCCTTCTTTGAACCAAAGGGCATCGTTTCTGGATGGGTGAGGACTTGGAGTGTCTGCTATATGTTGTGGATTTTGCATGGTGAGATTGTGATCTTTGGAAAAAAATCACAGACTTTCATGTCTGTAGTGGAAGGCATTAGTCTATGGAATTTCTCAGTCATTTTTTTACGCAAAAAAAAAGTTGCATTTAGGGCAACAGGACAGAGTAAGAGTTTTGGAGACGCTTCACCTCTCATCCAAGAGGCTGAAGGAGTTCAATTTCTTCAACTCAGAACTGAAGAAATCCCATTAAATTACAAATAACCTCAGTGTAACCATTTTGGAAGAAGTCAATCATCTCTAGAAGATTTGTAGTTCTCTAACATACCTACTTGTTGCCTCAGGATCCAAAGAAAGTTAACAACTTTACTGCTACTTTTCTAATTTCTGATCCCCTCTGATTTGGTGGAAATGCAGCAAAGAACTAGTTCTATGTCTAGGTAACATATGTCTTGACCCTGGTTGGGTCTCAAAGAGTACAGTTGGGTTAAAGGCCAGTGAAAGCCTTCACGGAGCTCTCCCCCACTCTCTGATTGGCTCACCCACTCTGTGTACACCCGCAGATGATCCCTCCTCTTTATCTCCTCTCAGCCAATGGCACAAACTGTCAGTCTGTTTGGATTATAGTGGCAGCAGCTCAGGCCTCTCATGCTCTCCACACTCTGTGCTTGACGTGCACAGAACACTTCACCTAAAAGCAGGAGGATTATGTGAAAAGGAAGATTGTTTTCATTCCAGTTGAGAAGAAGAGGAAATCATGGAGTTGAAGTAAGTAGGGTTTTCTAAATAGAAAGTTGAGTCGGAAACAGTGAGTAACGTTTGGAGGGATGACAGGAGGGGCTGGGAGGTATGACGAATTTGGGTAGAGGACAACAAATTGCCTCATTGGTTCTGAAAGGACTGTTTGGTGGAGTAGGGCGTAAAGTTTTACACGGTAAAGTCAGTGACAGTGTGAGGTCAGTTTTTGTGAAATGACAATATTGACCTGTTTAGATTTGTCTCTCATTTCAGGTTATTTTGCTGGAGGTTTTGTGAGCTGACAGTAGAATTACAGGTTCATGCTGCAGGTCCACAGCGCTCAGGTGTTATACAATATGTGTACCACTGTTTACTCTCAGAAAATGTGCTGCAAGTAGCTTCTTCAGTGCAGGTGCTGTATGGTGAGCCCTGGAGGGAATACTTTCTCAGGCTTACGTTTCATTTCCTGTTTGTCAGAGTTGCTGGTTACAGATACAAGATGTTTTGTTTAGACATTTCTGCAAATCCTGGTTTTAACTTTTGTCTCTCTGACACTAATACTGACATTTTACACCAAAAACTCTCATTAACTACTAGAAATAAGGGGAACCTCTTTGTTTTGTAGCTGGTTTAACTAAAAGAAGTAAATGAAAAGTTGGTGGGTTTACAACCACAGCCATTTATTCCTGAGGAGGACCATTTCATGAGAAGAATACCGTAAGTCTCAATGTTCTCACTGGCTGACAGATGTGCAGTGTGGACACTCTCCTGTGCCCTGACGATGGCAAATGAAGACCTTAGTGTGAGGTCAGTTCCCATAAATGCAACGCTAGGGCTCGGCATTCTCTTATCTTTTTTCAACAGAAACTTGGTGACTGATATATAATGAAGTGACGCATCAACGCGGGCTTCCATCTAAACACTGGGCACAACTATGTAGAAGGGAAGTAGAAGATGGTGGACACAAAGCGGCCTTATAAGATGTTACAATGTCAATCAATCAAATTTTATTTATTTAGCCCACATTTACGAAACAGTTTTTCTGACAGGGCTTCACAGGGTTGGTAATGTCCTCTGTCCTCAGACCATCAGTCAGGGTAAGGAAAAACTACTGGAAAAAAGACTGGTCGCAGTCTTTAGCAGGGGCAGTTGACATAGTCCTCGCTTCTGTCCTGGGCACGTCCAGTTCACCGATGGCAGCAAAGCTATAAAAGAGTAGAACCAGTTAGATACATGTCATGGAGGGACATTGGGTAGTGGATGTGACTCAAGGACAGGGTAGAAGAAGTAAAGACTGCAAAGATCACAATGTCATTCATTGCAAAAATACAATTCATATTTGAATTTACTTTTTTTTCTCATTTTTTTAAGTCTCTCTGAAATGTTTAACCAACTTTTAACCAACTTTTAAAATGAACATCTGTGTCCCCTTCTGTCCAATGAACACCTCTGTCCCTGTAATCTTTAACAGAAACTGTTAATTGCAAACATCTGTTAATAAGTCACAAAAATGGGACAATTAAATATTTCCAACACTGAAAGCAAAACATGCTTCTTAATATATTTGTCAGCTTTGTTTAATTTCCTTTTTTTAGCCATTCCTAGAAAAGCTGACTCGGGTGGACAGGATCAGGAATGAGGTGATTAGAAGGTCAACACAGACAGGAAGGTTTGGAGAAAAGGCTAGAGAAGACAGATTGAGATGGTTTGGACATGTTCAGAAGAGAGACAGTGGTTAGATTGGTGGAAGAATGATCCTAGAGATGGAGCTGCCAGGTAGGAGACAAGGAGGAGGAGATTGATGGATGCAGTGAGGAGGACATGGAGGTAGTTGGAGTCAGAGGAGAAGATGGAGAGAACAGGGGGAGATGGAAAAAGTTAATTCCCTGTGGCAATCCCTGGAAAGGGACAATGTGAAAGGAAAAGAAGAATAATTGTCATATTATTGTATTAAATTGTAATTAATTGTATTAAGATTTTGCAGGGAGTTATAAGTAAATGTAGTAAATAAAAAAAATTGAAGAAAATCTAAAATGGAACCTGTTGGTATGAAGCCATAGTCATGGGTTTAAACCAGCTGTACATTTTTACCTTATCTATTTTTCAAAGTCTTACATAAGGACATTTAATTTTAATAACATCCAAATTGCATTTCTGCAGTTGTTTCTTCCCAGCTTGAGCAGTAAAGCTGCTTTTTGACATTTTAATGGGCAGAATAATGTACATAACATTCAGTAAAATCTAGGACACACTACTGGGACGGATATCCTAACAATATCTTTTAATTCCCATGATTACCACCCTCCTTTCAAAGCTCCTTTCTTCGGTCATATTCTGCTGCATCCCTTTATACACCGTGAGTCAGCAGCACACACTCGCACACACCCACACGTCCATCTGGGGACAGCAGTCTCTGAAGGCAACACCATTGGCTGCAGAGGATGCTCATGCATCTTCCTTATCTTTTTATTTGTTAGATCACAGACTAACAGCCAATGCTAACTCACCCGCTCCTGATGCAGTGAGCCAGCATTTAGTGAAGACACAGAGGGAGGAGGGAGGAGAGAGGACAGAGGAGGAAGGGGAGCAGCTGATGACTGAGCAAGAGAGGAGAGTGAGGGTGGAGGAGGAAAAAAAAAGAAGGAAAGGATGTAGAGACTGAAAACAATCCAGTTTAATTGCTCCTCCTCAACTTGGCTCACGTGGATGCGAACATCCATAAAAGCCCAGAGTGGCGCTGTCCTGCTCGCTCACATCCTCTCGTCTCCACCTTTGACTGGTTCCGTGTCAGAGTCAGAAATAACCTGAAGAAGGTTCACAGGGAGCTGAGAGTGTTGTAGGTCCAGACACACACTCTCCACAGGAGTGGAGGACGCCTGTTGAGTCGTCTGTGAACGCAGGAATGTAAGTCCAAAGATTTGTAGGTTCCTGAGTTTATCTCGTGTCTTCTGGATGCCTGTTTTTTGTTCTGTGAAAAAGATTTGTGCAGAAAATATTTTTATGTCTGCTTTATATGACTGTGATCCAGTATTCATCCTACCAGGTGTAGATCAGATTATGTAAGACTGAAGAGTTGTGTTTGTGCTGCGACCCTGTTGTCCCGATGCGTCTGTTGCCTGAAGGACATCAAGGATGATGCCTTTAGTTCCTCTGTCTCGTCATGGCCATGTTTGATGCTCTGATCATAGGCCTGATGTTGTCTTTACATGTTGAGACATTTTAAGTGCGTGTGCGTGAAAGGACTGTGTTTACCTTGACAATCAGAGAATTGAAATGAAAATATAAACCACTGGTAAAGATCTTGGGTATTTGATTTTAAAATGAAATTGAGTTTGTAAATACATGCAGTGAAACATTGTCTTCCATGCACTGGTTCGCGGCCACCAGGTGGATCGCAAGAGATTCCTTTTTTGGTCTTTGTGCATCATATTTCCTAGCTGTTCACTGACATTTTTGTTGGTTCAATTACTGTTTTTTGTCACTCCGAACACCCTGAAAAAAAAAAAAAAGTTTGCGAAACACTGCATTAAAACACGCTAGTAAAGGCGGAATCTTTTACTTCTGCATATGTGCATCCTATTGGTTACTACAGGTGGCACTGTAAATGCACCTAAATTGTTCAATGATTATTATTTTAGGTCTGATATTTACAATAATGCACAAGATCATCCAAACTAAAAATTCTGTGTACAATAGCAACTAATTTTAATACACTGACTAAAAAAAACACAAATGCATTATGCCATCACATACATTGTGCGTCACATAAATAAGGTATTCTTTCATATAAATATGACATGTTTTACATTTTTTGCAGATAGTTTAATTAACTGTGTTTGCTTACACTTTATGCATGTAATGCACACTGAAGGCACGAGAAAATGAATAAAAAATTAAAAAAATATTACATCTGACTTGAATATCCTTAGTAACAGGATTTATAACTAGTATGCAGAATTAACATCCAACTAAAAAATAGATATTAATTGTTGCTGTAGTTCGTACTATCTGGCTAGAACTTCTGGTCGATACATGTGATTTTATTTGTGACCAATTCTAATAATGGAAATATTAAAAGTACAACTACAATAGTTTATTTTCAGTGAGGTGAAAATAGAGTTGAAGGCAGCAGGAAAGAACCGAGGAGGAGAAACCTCCACAGAGAGCAGCTCAGTCTCTGGGTGTTTCCTCTCTGCAGCAGATGCAGCCTTTTCTTTTCTTTTCATTTTAGTTTTCAGTCTGAGGAGACAATCAAAGCACTGACACACTTTCTGTGCTCACACTCGCTTCTGTGTAACATGAGAGTGATATTTGAGGACAAATCTGATAACGCTGAGGTCGACTCAAGCGGAAAACACTAACAATTATCTTCATAAGGTGGTTGGACAGTAGAAATGCAGTTTCAAAGGAGAGAAATTTTAGTTTTCTGGCTTTTTCTTCTTTTTTTTACCGTGAGAGGAATATTCATTCATTCATTCATTCATTCATCTTCATCCTCTTATTCATTACCGACTCATGGGGTAGCAGTCTCCACGACTGCCACCCAAATCACACTGTACCATACTCTAAGCCTTCCTGGATGTATGAGAGGAATATGTTTTTCTTAATTTTGATCCTAATAACATTTTTATAAATAATTAAGAACATTGTTAAGGACACTTACTTCAAAGAGGACGGTAGTGAACCAGATAGGCTTGTGCTGAACAAAGAATGATTTCCTTTGACTCAATAATCAAATATTCATTACGTAAAGTGCAGCCTATGAAAGTCTGCACCACTGTAGCTCACCACATGTACTGCCTTGATTCTCAATATGGGGCTTGAGTTCTCCTCATGAATGACAGTATAAGGTCTTGTTTGCTTGTTTTTCTCTTATTCTTTTATTTCCCATCAAATAATATTATGTTATCTTTACCTTAAAAACAGGGCAATTAATAAAATCTTGGGCTTATTACTGTGGTGATAATCTTTATTTTTAGCTTTTTTTTTTACCTCAGCCGCCAACTGTTTTGCTGTCTTGATATCCATCATTCCTTCCTCCCCTGTTGTTTGTTTTGTTACAGATTTCAGAGTAAGAGGCAGAGAGTTTTAGGATGGCCACCGAAAGCTCCACACTTCCCAGCCCTGTGGTCCGGCAGATCGATAAACAGTTTTTGATCTGCAGCATATGTCTGGACCGCTACGAGAATCCCAAAGTCCTACCCTGCCTGCACACCTTCTGTGAGAGGTCAGTTCACTGTCATGCAGAGTGTTGGAAAACAGTTCTTGTGGACTTTCATGGATACAGATTCCCAGGCAGGACTAAGATTATTTCAGTGTTAGAAATTTCTATTCCTACTTTATTAGTAGGGATTTGAATGTTAAATGTAAACGAAAAAATTATTTAGAAAATATTCAAACACTTATTTAGTGCGGCACTGGTGGCCAAGTGGCTAAGGAAACGGACATGGTTCTGCAAGGCTGCAGGTTCAAAACCTCCGGCTGCTCTGAGCTAAGCACTGTCCCTGCATGTTTGTTCAGAACCTGTTGATTTGAGTCTTCTGGATTTTTTTTTTCCTGTAGATTCTATGGTACATTACAAAGTCAAGCTTACTTTGGTCCTAATACAATCAATACAGTGATTGTTGTTATCTGAAAATATAAGATTGAAGTCTTGATGAAAGCGTGTTGTTCTGTTATCTCCTTGAGACACATCATGATTTGATGGAGTCAGGAAAAGTGACCAGAACAGTCAGTGATGTAATGTCACTTCACCCTGTGTGCGCATTACATCATGTAGTGTGGTCTGCACATGCACCGTACACACCAGTGCAGTCCAGTACAACAGCCCTCGAAACAGTGTGTATTGATAAATGATATGGAAATGTTATACTGAAGGATCAGCAATCACTTCTTTATTTACAGTCCTCTCATCTGCGTCCAGCTTCTTTCTTCAGGAACAGTTCAACTAAACGGTCAAGACACTCCTGCTCGTCCTCTGTTCCCCTTTTTGTCCCGGCTCCTACGTATGTCTGTAGAGGACTGATTTGGGAACTGTAAATGATTTTCTTTGTAAATCTATTTTAATCATTCTTTTTGACCAGTCAAATTATTAAGTTAGCTACTTTAAAACAGCAGGAGTAATGTTTAAAACATAATAAATTTAAATGTCTTAAAAATAAATGTCTGATATACCAGATTATCCATGAGGAGTGAAACTGACCTATTAGAAATTTTATTTACCTATTACCTAAGGGCAAAAGGACTTGGAGGTAGAGGACAGGGTTAGATGAAAAATGTTGATTTGCCGTGGCAGCCCCTGAAAAAAGGGACAAGCTGAAAAGAGAAGATGAGGACAGTTGTGAACAGAAACAGACTTTAGGTTCTCTGTCATCCAGGTCACAGATACAGATATTTCACAAGATTTTGTTTTTTCCTCCAGGTGCTTACAGAATTACATCCCAGCCCACAGCCTCACACTGTCCTGCCCTGTGTGTCGCCAGACCTCCATCCTACCAGAGAGGGGCGTGGCAGCTTTACAGAACAACTTCTTTATTACCAACCTGATGGAGGTGCTGCAGCGGCGACAACCGGGCATCTGCAGCCGTGAGGTTACAGCTATCACCAACATCACTGCTGTGGCTCCAGGACAGCTGTTGTCCTGTCCAAATCATGGAGGCAGTGTAAGTGTAGATCTACACTACATCTACTTCTTCTTCTCCTTTCAGCTTGTCCCTTTTTCAGGGGTTGCCACAGCGATTCAACAGTTTTCTTCTCACCCTGTCCTCTGTATTTCCTACTCTGACTCCAACTACCTCCATGTCCTCCTTCACTGCTTCCATTAATCTCCTCTTTGTCTCCTACCTGGTAGCTCCATCATTGTCCGACCAATGTTTCCACTGTCCCTCCTCTGAGCATGTCCAAACCATCTCAATCTGTCTTCTCTAGCTTTTTCTCCAAACCTTCCTGTCTGTGTTGTCCCTCTAATCACCTCATTCATGATCCTGTCGGCGTTCCAGTTAAGTGTGGCAGCAATACGCTTCCGTACCTAATGAATGTATTGAACCAAGTGCTAAATTCTGATCTTCTGCAACTGATGCTCAGGTCATGGAGTTTTACTGTCCTCCCTGTGAGACGGCCATGTGTCAGGAGTGTACAGGCGGTGAGCATGGAGACCATCCAACTGTTCCACTTAAAGATGTGGTGGAACAACACAAGGCCTCACTACAGCATCACCTGGATGCCGTGAAGAGAAGGTACTGCACAGCTGCAGAGTATTTTTTTGTTTGGTATCTGTACTGTGGGTACACAGGTGTACTATGTACATGGAATGCTTGGTTTATATCATCTGTGTTTTTCCCTGGTCCTCTTTTTAGGAGCTGAAAGGTAATAGTAGAGGATAGTTTTCTTTCCTTTTACTTCTAATGATCCATTCTGGCTATTATATACAATAATGGAAAAAAAATGTATGTATGTGTAAGTCCACAGTTGTTTTCTTTAATTTCTTGTTCATTTTAATGCCTAGTATCAATGAAAGTTACTTGAAAAACACAGTTGACGTAGGACATCGACTTAATATATGCTCTTAAATTTATATGTTATAGCTATTTTTGTTGTTATTATTATATTTGTCCAAAAAATGCACCTTTAGTGGGACCAGGCATTAAAATGAACTAAAATTTGAAGAA
>JAFBJS010000923.1:53968-68464 GCA_016785265.1 Paraplagusia blochii
TGTCCAAACCATCTCAATCTGTCTTCTCTAGCTTTTCTCCAAACCTACCTGTCTGTGTTGTCCCCCTGATCACCTCGTTCCTGATCCTGTCCATCCTTGTCCCCCCCAAAGAGAATCTCAGCATATTTAACTTCATCTCCGCCTCCTGTCTTCTACCTATTCCTAGTGTCTCTAATCCATTCATTATGGCTGGTCTCACAACTGTCCTGTTTCTTCCTGAACCTTTCTCTTCACATGGCATAACACAAAATACCAGTAAAATTCAATAATTATATTTTACCAAGTAATAAAGAAAAACTGTCTCTGTCAGGTTAAATCAGTTGTTCTAATCTATCCCCTCTTATGCCCATCAGGGGATTTTTTTTCTTCCCACCTACCTTTGACCCAAACCCCACAACAACCTGGTAACATGTATATATGTACATATATATTTACATGTATATATTTATTATCAATACAAACCACTGTATAAGTTGCTGCCACCTAGTGACTTAGTGACAGTATTATTATCCACGCATTAATTTTCCTCTCGCCCTCTCTTATCTTTCCTTTATTCTTTATTTCCTGTCTTATCTCCCTTATCTCCTAAGGACAATTATTTCGGCCGGGGAGTCTCTGTTCTCCCCCCACAGAACTCTATGGATTGGACTCATGACTTAGCCTCCACAACCTGGCCCAGCTTCTCTAGGACCCTAAGGCCTGCTGTCTTGACCCAGGACTTCACCTGCATTATTTCTACAAGGATTTTTAAGGAGCCTTTGGATAGTGAATAGCCTTTATTGATAAATTAAATTAGTTTTTCTCCTTAGTGCCCGCCTGTCCGTCCTGGGTGAGGATCCTCTTCACTGTCGATCACCCTGAGGTTATTTCCTTTTTCTTCCCTGTGCTGGTGTGAGGGTCTTAAAGGGCAGGGGGCTTTTTCATGCTTTGTTTAATGCATCTTGTTTATTTTATAAAATTGTTTGTAAAGTGCCTTGGGATAACGGTTATTGTGATTTGGCACTTTAAACAAATAAAGTTGAAGTTGAAAGGTAATAGGATCTTCTTTCAATTGTGCCACTTAAGGGGGCACCGCCCCACTAGTTGAGAACGACATCTCATCTTTATTATCGTGTTAAATAGCGTGTATCATACCACATTTTCCAAAATATAACAAAAACACACTTTAATTATTGATTAGATAGAATTTTATTTATCCCTGGGAACTTCCTCTTGGGAAATTAAGACAAATATAAGTTAATCTCCTTCAAGCAAGATTGTTGTCCTGTTTACCTAACCACTATTCTCATGCACACACTGCACTGCTATAACAATGATCCATCTTAGTCTAAATTTCTTTTCAAAAGTAGATCATTTCCTAGATTTCCTTCTCAGAAGTTCCCTTTCATCCTTGTAACGTTCATGACCTTCTTTATAAGGTTACAGTAAGAATTAGGTTAGAGCTGGAAACTGTTGCTGGACGTCTGCAGAAATAGCTGTTTGTGATGGTGGACGGCAGAACCATCTGCAGAACAGGGGTGGACCCTCCTTAGAACCAGGTCAGCCTGAAGTCAACAATACTGCTACTGTTATCATGCATGGTATATTGATCTTGGTGCAAACCGTGCTCCAGCGAGCACAGTATACAGTATCACACACACACACAGGGTCACCACCAGCTCTCATCACAACGACAACATAACTAAAGTGTGCCTGACAGGCATGTTAGTAGATTGCTGCACACTGAGCTGCCTCTACTCCCTGGGGATGCACGTGGAGGTCATATTTATCCAGCCAGCGTCACACGACTGTGAATTCTCTCAAATGTAGCATCACAGAAAAGAAGTCACTGCTCATGCACGGAAGAAATCCACATCTTCCTCACAAGATTCACAGATTAAAGCTGAGAATCATCTATTTCACCCTGTACCTGTTGGTATATTTGCATCTCTTGTTCTAAATCTGATTAAAATGTCTTATCCTGGAAATTCATTTTTCTTCAGTACGGGAGATGAATCTCTACATCTTCAGGCCAGAAACTGAGAAGAGAATGTGTTTCGTTATTTACCTTTGATTAAATTATATTAATTGTATCATATTCGTCATAATCTCAGGAAGTGAAGGTAATCTGTTCATTTTAATTGTTTTCCTCATTTATTTTCATTCCTTGCCATGTCACAGGGGCAGTAGTCTCCACGACTGCCACCTAAATCACACGGCACTATACTCTGAGATTTCCTTTGTGTGGTGAGCCCAATGGAAGTTATAAGGATTGATATGGTGCTGTGCTCAGTGGCACCCTGGCAGCTCGTGTATTGAAACCTGAAACCTGAAAGTCTTGTAGACCTAGGTCCGCTACCTAGGTCGCTAGGGCACCACTGCCAACTTTTATTGCTATTTATATTTTTTTTACATAATGAGGTAATTGCATTTTCTACTAAATTCATTAGTACTAAAATAGAACATTTAATTTATCATTTTGAAGGAGAACATGAATGTAACATATGAGACAATTGGACCAAAATATGTTTTCTTCTTCTCCTTTCAGCTTGTCCTTTTTTTTCAGGGGTTACCACAGTGAGTCAACAATTTCCATCTCACCCTGTCCTTTGTATCCTCCATTCTAACTCCAACTACCTCCATGTCCTCCCTCACTGCATCCATCAATCTCCTCTTTGTCTCCTACCTGATAGCTCCATCTCTAGGACCAGTCTTCTACCAATGTATCCACTGTCCCTCCTCCGAACATGTCCAAACCATCTCAATCTGGCTTCTCTAGCTTTTTCTCCAAACCTTCCCTTCTGTGTTGTGTTTTTTAGTTTATAATAATATAAAACCATATTTCCGTTTAACTTTAATAAAGGACATTTTGCCCTTAAATGGGTCTTTAACCATCACTTATAATATTAAACAAACACAGCAACATTTATACAATGAAGTGTCCAAGCATTGACTGTCTCCAGCAGCACAGCCATTAAAAACATTTATCAGCAGCCAACACATCCCTGTCATTCTGAAGGCTTTTACCCTGTCAGTGCTGACAGCTTCACTGCAATTTGCAATACAGACTTACTGTATATTTGGGGTTAAAAAAAATCATACAAAGGTTGATAGGAATTTTTAATTTGTCATCACAGATAATTCTGAACTGAATGAATATGCAGCTGCAGTATCCAGAGAAGCAGCGAGTCCGATTTATGAAGACAAATGTGATGAAATGTAGTCAATATTATTAAGTACCCTTGCCTCTGTTATTTTATTGGGTCTAAAAATAAACTAAGATACAGTGTCTATTCCAGCACTTTCTTAGATAATAGATTTTTTTCATCAATCTGGACTCTTCAATACAGGCGTCTGAAGAATAGGATTAGGCTGATAAGCTGATGAAGTGATACCAAGGGCCTTTGAACACATCTCCCTGACAGATATAGCATATTTAATACAAAACTGAAGTGTCCCTGCACACTTGGCATTTAAGATATTTTACAGAGCAAATACATAAGGTGACTATGGTAATAATGCCAGCAAAAGCTAAAAAAATGAGGAAAAAAAAGTGACTCTTGACACAAAAAAACTGCCAAAAAAGGAAAAATATCCATAAAATAGTTTTTGCAAACACGCGGTGTGGTGGTTCTACAAACATTGAACTATACTGTATATCTGAGCCAACTCTGGTATATATTTGATTTGAGCTCCTGGGCCAAATATCATTACACTTTTGGCCAGTTTGGCCTGAGTCATGGGCCAAACTCAATATATATATATATATATATATATATATATATATAAAGAGAAATTTACTGTAAATGTGCATGTTTTCCTCTCTCTCCAGATATTGAATATTCTTTTTTTTTCATATGGAAACATTGGTTCTGGAACAGCCAAAGCCTAATGTTATCAGCAAATGAAAAATCACACAGAAATAATCCCCACATCAGTGATATTTGTTTCTTATTCTGCCTATTCATAGTCTTTCCAGATAATTTAATAAAAATCTTTCTTTACAGAACGAAATTTATGTCCTATATGAGGACGGCGCGTGTGACACTGGGGAACATTCTTTTTTCCACCGTACTACAATAAAGTGTAATTGCACATCCTTGTAAGTTGAACTATATCTCTTTTTTTTTTGCTTTCTTTATGTTAACAAGGATTTTATTTTATGCAGAGGTGTACCTAGAACTATTTTATAGGCAAATGCTATCATTTATAGTTGCGTCGAAGAGTCGGTGGTGGGGAGGACGAATTGTTTTCTTCTTGCTAGGGAGGCGTAACGGAAAATAATTGAGAAGCACTGGATTAATGTAACCTAAGTAATAGCGGTGTGCGAATTAATCTTTTTGGATCAGTTTGGAATGAACTGAACCGTACCGCAACAAACTGGATCGATCGTTTAATATTTTTTATGACTTGTTCCTGAATCAGATCATGGCCTGTGAATCGAGATATGAATCGGGTCGTTATGTGAGTGAATCGTCACACCCGTAATACACACTATATATATTAGGGGTGTGCAAATTAATCGTTTTGGATCGGTTTGGATCGAACTGAACCAAATCAGATCGAACTGGATCGATCGTTTAATAATTTTTATGAATCGTTCTTGAATCGGATTGTAGCCTGTGAATCGAGATATGAATCGGATCGCTATGAGTGAGTGAATCCTCATACCCCTACTAAATATACATATGGCATCTCATTTTGTTAATGAAAAAAAACACAGATGGTGAATACAACTTATTTTACTCTATGTTTATGAAATGCATTGCTTTGATTTCCTGCTAACTGTGTCTGTGTCGGCTTCCCACATCAGCCATTTCCAATGCTAGTTGGCGGGATATTGGTCTGGTGGAGCTGGCATGGCTTCACGTCTGGAACAATGTCACGGAAACCAGGATAAACAGATGATCCCAGAACGGTTTATTGGTTTTGCGGTGACGGGAGCTTCCACCAAGATTTACATGTTAATGGATTTCAGTGTGCAGACCTTAATTGTCTTTCATACTTTCTCCCATTCTCAAAGAGTCATTCATTCATTCATTATTCATTCATCTTCCACTGGTTAATCCTTTTTTGAGGCTCGGAGCTGGAACCAATCACGAGAGTGATTAGGCAAAGGCGGGACACAGACCAGACAGTGAGACGGTTCATGGCGGGGGTAATAAAGAGACAACAACCATTCACACTTACAGTCACACCTGCAATCTATCTAAAAAGAGGACAATTAACAAAGGCCAGGGTGGTTTTGGACTGTGGATCAACCAGGGAAACAAAAGTAACTCATCATTCTTTTTCTACAGATTAATCCATTTCAGGGTCTCAGGTAGTGGAAGTGAATTTCAACAGCTGCCAAAAGCTGTCAAAAGCCTTTGGCCCCGTGGACAGTTCAACAGTACTTTATGAGGCCACACAGAAAGAGAAGCAACCGTTTACCTGCACATCCATCCCAATAGTCAATGTCAATGAATTCCTGTGTAAGAGGAAACAGAAACCGGGAAAAGGACACTTTCCCCACTAACACTAACTTTGAGAAAACCTACACACACATACAGAGAGAGAATAATTATTAAGCAAAATATTGCTCTACAAAAAAGTGTGCCAGTGATGGCATAGTGCTTGTCCTGACCCAGATAACTTCCAGTGGGCTCACCACTGCAGGAAGGCTCCCACTACGGAGCAGTGTGATTTGGGTGGCAGTCGTGGAGACTGCTGCCATTGCGATGTGTGGATGAAGATCAAGGTTTATTTTAAAAACTCAGCATTTGTGGTCTGATTTTAAACTCACTCCTCAGATACTGTGTTGGATCACAAGGTGACGTTCACGTGAGCGTTGAATATTCATGTGACACAGATCATGAGAAACGCAAGAGAAAAAGAAAAAAACAGCTGGAGCTCCTTGTGGAACAGACCGGTATGTCAGTGCTGCCCTCTAGTGGCCAAAACATACAGGATAAGACATGACATGTATCTGCTTCTTATTTTTTTACTTTAGGATTGTCCATCTTTTCAGGGGTTTCCACAGTGAATCAACATTTTCTATCTCCCCCTGCCCTTTGTATTCTCAACTCAAACTCCAACTACCTCCATGTCCTCCCTCACTGCATCCATCAATCTCCTCCATGTCTCCTACCTGGTAGCTCCATCTCTAGCATTGCGTCATGTGTCTTTTAAACAGAACAGCTTTGGAGGTTAAATAAAGATTTTTTTTTTCACTACTAGCCCTGTGTCTTGTTCAGTTTATTCATTTATTATCAAAATAAACCGAAGATACTTAAATTTGCTAGCTGAATATGAGTTTATTTGATGAAACCTACAGTAGAATAAATGAGTGTACATTATGACTGTTTCAAAATTGCAGCTACAACCTGTTATTTTCTGTTATTTCATCTTTAAATCAATATATACCTTTTGTATATTTGTTCCTTCTTGTGTTTTAGTTTTTGTTGTTCTCTTAATATACGCTATAATAGGATATTTTATATATCCATTTTCATCTGTTTTCCCTTACCAGGTTGCACCAGCATCCACCCAAATCACACTGCACCTTAGTGTGAGCCTTCCTGCGGGTGGTGAGTTCACTTGAAGTTATTTGGAGTAATCTGTTCAGAGCACCTTAATGGCAACCACGCAGATAGGGGGATTCAAACCTGAAGCTGTGTGGAAACAAGGTCACTTACTTAACCACTAAGCCACCACCTTTCTTCAATATATACAGTATGTATTTTTAATTTATAATATTGTATACAGTTTTATACAGATATACAATTGTGCACAAAAATAAAAGTCTGTTTTTGAGTAAAACAACCTAAGGAATTCTGGGACCCTCATTATGAAGGGTTTGAGGTCTGGAGTCTAGCGTAAGTCGGAGTTAATGTAACTTTTTACAAACTGTCAAGAACTGGTCAAATTAAAGAAGTCTACAGTAAGTGGGTCACATCTCCCTCTCTGCACCGTCACTGCCACTGCCTCCAACCAAAAGCCAAACCAACTCATTAATGAACAGCAGAAGTTACAACTGTCACCTCCAGCTAATGTGAGTTCAGGCCTACAGTATCATTTCAAGTGTTTGAACATATATTTTTGACAGTAAAAATATCTGTCACCTACAGGTGAATACTTAGGAAATAAACAACAACCACCGGTTCAATACTAATGAAGCCGTGCGACCCAGGAGTTAAACATATCTAGTTTATGTTGATACTCAACATCCAGCTTATGTTATGACACTCAACATCCAGCTTTTCCAGATGCTAATGTGTCCCAGAGTTGGCATGGCAACACGTATGTAATGACTAATACAGACATGTAATAAAACTGTGGTGGGTAACTGGCAAAAGGTCTAGTTTAAAGTGGTCTTTATAAAAATACATACTGTTTGACGCAGAGTATATAAAGAAAATAACTTCTACTATGTCTCAGTGTAAGGCAGCACCACAACACATACAAACACAAGTCCACACTGCTGTTCTGATTGCTGGCTTCACTTTATCTCACTACAATTTTTACTTTATTAATACTGAGATACCTTGACATACTCTACAAGTACACTCCAATATGAGAATTACAGGAATTGTCTTGTAAAGTAAGTACTAGTAAAAACAATAAAATATTTTATTTAGTTTATTAAGAAGGGAACAATTTAATTTCATAAAACACATGATTAAACATGGTTTAGCCAGAATTAGCCAAAAAGCTCGTTTTCATCTGTAGTCCCCTGGTCATGATGTAAAAAGGCAAGAAGCAAACACTCAGGGAGGGATGAATGCAAAACTATGTCTAAAAGGTACAAACTAATAACATTTACACTTTTATGGTCACAGCACCATCATAGTAACACAAGACTTATTTATCATTTTGTGTCTGTGGATTTTTCATTATTGTTTTGGTTGTTTTTTAAAGGTAGGTTAAATGTAGTTAACATTTACACCAAATATGACTAAATATTTTTTAATATAACCATAGTATGTCATATCACGTATGAAAAAACACCTTTATTTCTAAAGATATATACATCTATAATATAAAATATATCATGCTTTGTCTGTGTATTTCTGATGCAAAAACATTTTTTGGGTCTTGTAACAGATAATTTTCTTTTTTTCAAATAGGAAGAAATGATTTGGGATATGAGCTAATTGGGTAATGAGCTCAGTCCGGGGACAAAGTATAATTATATCTGAAAGTATCACTGTATTTATACACATCTGTTGTGGTAAAGGTGCAGATTTGGAGTCTAATATCATTCATATCGAGAAAAATTTGGTAGGGGCAGTGGCCTAGTGGTTAAGGAAGCGGACTTGGGTCCGCAAGGTCCCCGGTTCGAATCCCCCTACCACCAAGTTACCACTGAGATACCCTGAGCATGGTATCATCCCTACGCACTGCTCCCCGGGCGCTCATTAGCTGCTCACTGCTCACACTTTGATGATGGGTTAAATGCAGAGGCCAAATTTCGTTGTGCGTTGTGGTGTGAATCACAACGTCACAATGACAAAAAAAGGAATTTAATCTTTTTAATCTTTAATTAATTTAATTAAATTTAAAATTTCCAGTGGCATCGCCACCTACAGGGAGATCCAATGCAGTGCAATATGATTTGAGTGGCAGCGGTGGAGACTGCTGCGGCCATGATTCTGTGAAGGTTAAGCAAATGGATGGACCCAGTAAATTATAACCACTGCACAAGCACTGGTACATGCCCCGCTGTTTGAGAACCGTCACTCAATATCATGACATAATTTAGCCTATTGATACAGAGTTAGTTCTTAGTCACACTTTTTTAGGAAATCTTACAAAATAACCAGAAATGTATCATCACACCAACAAAGTCATGGGATCTTGAATTTGACCCTGGGAGGAACCATAGACGAGGAAACTCAATGTCTTCCCTTGGTTAGATCACATTATAATATAAACGCTGTCATGTGGGGAACCATCCTAAACAGACCGTTTTAGGCCCACGGTCCTGGTAAAAGACCATACACGCTTGGGCTGCACGTACGTGGGTAATATTTTTGCAGCGTGCGGTCAGAGAGTAGCTGGTTAATGACAGAGGAAGCCTGTACAGTGTGGGGCCAGTTCCACAGACCTTCTGCGTAAACAGGCGTAGCTGGCTGCCATCTGGTTGGCTGCCACTTCAGAGCCTTCATAGATGATCTGCACTGATTCCAGCTACAGCTCCCACAGCATAATATTTAGGAGGAGCCTCACATGGTAACATCCATCCAACAGCCACAGGATTATAGGCTCAGTCCACCCATCTTACAAAGAAGGACCATATTTTCACACTTAACTGTTTGATTCTGACATCTGTGCCTCTGAGATTTGTGTCAACTTAAAGTTGTCTTGTTTAGTTTTTTAAGCCAATTCCATGTGAAAAACTGCAACATTTTATCTTTGTCCAAACAAAGACTGTGTTTCCTGTGTTATTTCGGTTACTAAATTTGTTTTATTAGAAGCTTACTAGACTGCACGATGACAAGTGGTGAGCACTGTGGACACTTCGCGTGATTGTCACACATTTGCTCTTTAACTCTTAGCGCATCTAAATAAAGTTAGCAAGTTCCTAGATTCCTTTGGAAGCAATAGAGCAGATCAGCACTTCAGCCTTATACCGGGTTTTCCTATCTTTTTAGCCAGTGTGCATATTTTACAACAGATTTAGAGACACTAGGAATAGGTTGAAAACATGAGGCAGAGCTGGAGGTGGAGGAGTTAAAGATGCTGAGATTCTCTTTAGGAAAGACAAGGATGGACAGGATCAGGAATGAGATGATTGGAGGGACAACACAGACAGAAAAGTTTGGAAAAAAAAGCTAGAGCAGACAGATTGAGATGGTTTGGACATGTTCAGAGGAGGGACAGTGGATACATTGGTAGAAGAATGATCCTAGAGATGGAGCTACCAGGTAGGAGACAAAGAGGAGATTGATGGATGCAGTGATGGAGGACATGGAGGTAGTTGGAGTCAGAGTTAAAGATACAGAGGACGGGGGGACATGGAAAATGTTGACTCGCTGTGGCAACCACTGAAAAAAGGGACAAGCCGAAAGAAAAGGAGAAGAAGATCACAGTAAAAGTTAGATGTACCACTCGGTTGTCAGCTGATACTGCCTTCACTAACTTGCTGTCAGCAGAATCACAAGATTGGCCAAATGAGTAACACAATGAATGTTAAATCAATAATGCAAAAAAAAAAACCCCACTGACGTAATCCCTGCATCTTTGCACTGTCATTCTTTATAAAAATGTTCACAGTTGTTGATTTAAACACAATAAACATTGGTAGAAGAATGATCCTAGAGATGGAGCTACCATGTAGGAGACAAAGAGGAGATTGATGGATGCAGTGATGGAGCACATGGAGGTAGTTGGAGTCAGAGTTAAAGATACAGAGGACAGGGGACATGGAAAATGTTGACTCGCTGTGGCAACCACTGAAAAGAGGGACAAGCCGAAAGAAAAAGAAGAAGAGCATATTTCACAACAGAAAGCATACCACAAATTAAACATTTAACAAAACAATATTTTTAACTTTTTGTAAAAACCTATGCCTTTTGCGAGGGAAACTTCACTGATATATCAGCAGTAATTAAAGAATTTAATATTTGATAACGCTTTTTGTAGAATCAGACGGCATGAATATGGTTTGGTTTGGACATGTTCAGAGGAGGGACAGTGGTAGAAGAATGATCCTAGAGATGGAGCTACCAGGTAGGAGACAAAGAGGAGATTGATGGATGCAGTGAGGGAGGACATAAAGGTAGTTGGAGTCAGAGTAGATGATACAGCACAGGGGGAGACGGAAAATAATGATTCACTGTGGCAACCCCTGAAAAATGGACAAGCTAAAAAAGAAGGAGAAAAAGATGAAAATGACATTAATACAGAAAAACAGGAACAAACATGGTTAAAGCAGCAGAAAATGAACAAACATACCATAGGATTGTGTTTTGTGTCTCCATGTTGTCCTACAGCAGCAGTAAATATTACACTGTGAGGCTATGATTACCCGGCATGAAGCCCATTTGGCGTGATGTTCAACGCTGCACTGTGTGGCTGACAACTACAAATTGGTCCCTAACTGTCTGTACAGATGAAAAGGCCAAAGAGACGTCTTCATCAGTGGGTGAGAGCGACTCATGTGGAGCAGCAGACATTTCCCAGAGAGCAAAAGAGCTGAAAGTCTGAATCAATTCACCACAGTTTGGCTAAAAAAAGGCCCTTTTTAAAAGAGACCCCACAATTTTACATAAACAGAGAAAGACAGAGCACGGACAACAAACACTCATACACAAAACAGTTGACTGTGTCAAGAGCCGACGCTCCAGAGTGATTATGGAGAAATGGCATTAGCTTCTGTAGCCGATTGTGACTTCATTTGAATCACAATGAAACAAAAGCCTTTCTAAAGTCCCTGCCTCAACGCGGAGACAAGATGCTGAAGCTGCTCCAAACAACCAAACAAATATATTAGAATTCAAAGAAGTGTTGAAGTCACAAATGTGACTTCTGACCAGCTCCACCTCTTTGTTCCCATGAGTGGGTTGCGTTATTCGAATGTTTGTGTGTGCGATACAATCAAGTGTGTGTGTGCTGGAGTATGTTGTGCCAACAGAGAAGGTGATGGGGGGCAGCAGCGGGGGCATTTCTGGAGCCAAAAAGGGAAAAAAGAGCAAAGCCGGCTTAGTGCAGGGGCAGAAAGAGAGAGCTCAGGCAGAAGTAAACGTCCAGATCTCAGTGGGACTCACTCCTTTTGGTACTTCATTAGTCCTGACCTGGACTTTAACCCATGGCAATACTGCAGCAATCAGAGTGCTACGACACCACAGCTATAACTAAGGCCAAATGAAAATAAAATAGTGGTTCTCGTAAAGTTGAGTAAAGAAGAATTTTGTCAAATTAGACAAATTATTTTGTCAAAATTGCCGACTGAAACATTTCATTTTTTTCATAATTTCTGTTTTAATGACTTTAGGTTGTGAAAGACAAAGTAGTGTTTTACCACTTCTATAAGTGGTTGAACATGAACACAGAGCTCTTGCACAAAATGTAATGTCTCATTTAACAAGAAAAAAAAGAGCGTTTTTGGTAAGATGATAAAAAAAAATTGTAGGGTCGGTTGGAAATAGGATTTTTTTTTCTTAATTTAATTTAATTAATGTAAATAATGCAAGATTTTTTAATAGTTTTGTGAGCAGTATAGCTGTTAGGTGAACCCTATCATCGATTTATTTTGATTCAAATATTTTGCTTATAACAAAAATCCTGTCCATTCTTTCTGTCAAAGCATTATATTGGGAACTAGTTTCTTCAGTGTGTAATAAGACATTGATTTGTAAGCAGTGTCACGGTGGGACTCATGACTGTGTTGGAGACCACGCTCAGTTGGACACTTACACTCAGTAATATTCAGTTCAGTGAACTCACCTCTTCTTATTTTCCTTTCAGCCTGTCCCTTTTTCAGGGTTTGCCTCAGTAAATCATCCTTTTCCATCTCCCCCTGTATTTTCTACTCTGACTCCAACTACCTCCATGTCCTCCCTCACTGCATCCATCAATCTCCTCTTTGTCTCCTACCTGGTAGCTCCATCTCTAGGATCATTCTTCTACCAATGTATCAACTGTCCCTCCTGTGAACATGTTCTAACCATCTCAATCTGGCGTCTCTTGCTTTTAGGTTTACTGAACTTATCTAAAAAATGTGATAAAAAACATTTTGAGACATATAATAGTGCAGACAAGAGACTCTCATAAACGCCAATAGAAATATACAAGAGATGAAAGACATAAAACCTTTGAATGCCTTCCATATTTTGTTGTACATTCCTTATCCGGCTGAAAAAGTAACTTGTAAATTATGTTTTGGCATTTATAAAAGTTGCACTTTTTTCTCAAATGTAAATTTGAAAATTTTAAAGTTTTGTTAAATCTTTGGTAACATTCTTTTGCACCCCTGGGCCAACATTCTGCTTCTGAGAAGCAGAACAAATAGTTGATTTGATAACCTAGTGGTTAAAGAACTGCACTGGAGGGGTCTGGTTTGAATTCACCAACTACCTAGTTACCACTGAGGTCCACTGAGCATGGCACAGTCCCCACTCACTGTTCTTTGGTGATGGGTTAAATACAGAGGTCAGATTTGTGTGTGCAGTGGTGTGGATTACAATGACCGGAGTTTCTTTCCTTCCTTATTCAGAATACACCAATTTTCTTTTGTCCAATTTGGCATTATAAGAGAAAAAAAATGATTTCATTATATATATATATATATATGACCTAAAACACACTATATTTTTTGTCCCAAAGCTGCAAAGACACACGCACACAACCAGGAATGTTGCTTCTGTTATTGTCTCCCAGTGCCAAACTGGGGCCAGAACCCAGGCCAAGTTTCAGAAAAAACAAAATAACAGCCGTGCAAAGCTCCCTCTATCTGTCACACACAAACACACGCTGACACACACACACACACACACACCCAAACACCACTTCCGTCCATTCTCTCACACAGAGAGAGGAAGTGGAGTGGACCTGGCCAGGCCCCAGCTGTCCAGACAGAGTCAGCCTGGCAGAGCCCCGTCTCCAGTCTGCCCACTTCCCTCTGAGAAGGGCTTTAAGAGACTCTGACCAAGAGGGAAGTCCAGAGTGGTGAGAGGTCAGTGTGGTGGTAGATGTCAGCGGTCCACTTCCTTCAGGTGTAAAAATGGCCCGACGCAGTTAGCAGCCACTTGTTGTTCCCAAAAGCGTGGTAAAAAAAAAACCTGGGACAAAGCTTTCCTCTCTGAGAGTGAACCCAACCCTCGCACTGTAAGAAATGAATCTGTTCACATGATGGAACTGATGTTGATTCAAAATCAATTGTTTACACAGTTTATGTGTTTGCCTTTTAATTAAACTATGTACAAAATTAAAGGCCTAATTCTATTCCAGTTTCATTATTAATTCTTTATGGCAGGGGTTTTCAAAGTGTGGGGCGGGCCCCTCTGTGGGGGCGCGGTGCGATGCTGAGGGGGGCATGTGTGACCCTGGGGAACATGCTTTTTTTTCCGCCGTACTACAATAAAGTGTAATTGCACATCCTTGTAAGTTGAACTATATCTCTATTTTTGTTTTCTTTATGTTAACAAGGATACGATGTTATGCAGAGGTGTACCTAGAACTATTTTATAGACAAATGCTGTGATTTATAGTTGCGGCAGAGAGTGGGTGGTGGGGTACAAATTGTTTTCTTCTTGCTAGGGGGACGTGACAGAAAAAGATTGGGAGGCACGTCTTTATGGTAAGCACAAAAAACACACAGGACTCCTGTGCTCACACTGTACCTGTGGTGGGCCATGAGGCCCAGCAAAGCCTTCTCTGCTGGCCTAAACATACTCAGAAAAAACAATTTATTCATAAATATTTTTAATTATTGTTTTTTATAATATAATTTATAATATTTATTTCTTATTGTATTGATATTAAGACTTTTACATTGAAAAAATTGGATAAAAACTTTTTGATTCAATCATATTT
>JAFBJS010000925.1:0-26396 GCA_016785265.1 Paraplagusia blochii
TTTGACGTCTCAATCATGCCGATCCCAATTGGTTCAACTTCTGGTGGCCGTGGTGACCTAGTGGTTAAGGAAGAGGACTTGGGTCCACAAGGTTTCAGGTCGTAGCTCACCAACCACATGAATGCTCAGAGTATGGAGCAGTGTGATTTTGAGCTAGATGTCATGTGTCTTGAGTTACCCCAGTCTAAATGTAGGGTCTTGACAAGTGATTAGCTATCATAAGAAAGGCACAGTGTATGCCTGGCCTTGCATATTAAATACATACATAATTTTTTACATATTAGGGGGTGCTTCACGTGGTCTGGTAACTTAAAAGAACTCTAAAAATTAGTTTTGACAATGGAAATTAAGGGCCATACTATTAGGATTATTAGTACTATTGGGATGCATTATATGGATTTTTTTAAAACTATATATATAAATATAACTATATACATATATCTATATACATATATATATATATATATTACGTGGCATATCATATCTCTGTCAGCATGACACTGGTCCCAAGTGTTTATGAAAAATGTCATCATAATACAAGGGAAAGCAGAGGCTGAACCGGATGTAGTGTCCAAATTCCTTATCTTCAAGAAAGAAAGATATCAACCATGTGACCACTGCTGCACAGCACCACATGATAAATGTGGGTTCTCCCAGGGGATCACAGATTTCCCACATCTGACCATGTGACACATTGGATCTGGGATGTGGAAACATTGGAAATTTGTCAGCCATCTCTGTCGCATTTATTCTCCATTAAAATGATTAACCCGCCTGAAACAACATAATTGCCAAACTCTAAAAGCTTTATCGCAAATTTATTACTAGCTTTTACTCAACAACGCCAAAAATGTACATGTTTTGATCCCATGGCTACAAACATTTTAAAAGGAGTGCAAAAGTTTAAGGACATATTTGTTTATCCATATACCGAAGAATTGGTTTTTAATTGTGTTTGTTATACTGTGTTGCAAATACAGAGTTGCACTCCTATATAGTGGAGTTGATACAACCCTATCAACCCACTAGAACTCTTGGTTCTTTAGGAGCAGGTCTTCTTGTGGTTCCACGAATCTTCAAATCTAGATTTGGAGCCAAAGCCTTCTGTTATCAGGCCCCTCTACTTTGAAACCAGCTTCCAGTTCTAGTCCGGGAGGCAGACCCAATCTCTACCTTCAATATAAGAAACTTTTCTATTTGACAGCGCCCATAATGGCCTACAGATCCAGCCGTAGACCCTATGTGAGGCCTATGGTTGGACCTAAGGTCCTAGATATGCTGTTGCAGGCTAAGGACGTAGGGGGTCCTGTGGCACATTGAGTCCTCTATTGCTGTCCTCTATTTCTATCTCTTTCTCCCTCCCAATTCTTCAACGTCTCATTTCTCTTTCAAACATTTCAATAGACTTAACACCTGCCATTGGCGTGGGCCACACTCAGGATTTCGCCCAACTCCCCAAGGACCCTGCTCGCCGAGATCTGGACCCAGGACGTCATGGACTTAACTCAGTGATGTAAGGAGGGACTTTATATTGACATTTTTTTTTCTTTGCCACTGTTTAGTTCGACTGCCTGTCCGTCCTGGGTGAGGATCCCCTCCACTGTCGATCACCCTGAGGTTTCTTCCTTTTTTCCCTGTCTGGATTTTTGTGAGTCGTTTCTCAGCCAGTGTGAGGGTCTATAAGGGCAGGGAGTTTATTCTCTCTTGCATCGAAAATTGTTGCTCTAATTTATGGTTGTTTTGTACAGTGCCACAAGATAAATAAAAGTTGAAGTTGAAGTTTATATAGCTGTCGATTATACAGTCACTATTGATTATTCAGAGGGAATTGAAAAAAAAAGCAGTTATATAAGATCATTAATCATATTTTCAAAACACTGATAGTAAGTTAAACACATATTTTTTATTCATTTATGCATCTGATATTGGTACTGGAGAAGTATACTCCAGCAGAGTGTAGTTGCAGTAGTAGCCTAGTAGCTAAGGAAGTGGACTTGGAAGAACCCTAAACAGAAAGAATTAAAAAATAAGTCAGGTTCTAACCCACCAAGTGCTCTGAGCATAGCAACATCCTGACCCACATGACCTCCAGTGGGCACACCGCCCACAGGAAGGCTGACAGTATGGAGCAGTTGTGAAGACTGCTGCCCCCGAGACTCAGTAATGGATAAGAGGATGAAGATGAATGAATATTGAATATATATATTTTAATATTGAATATTAAAATATATTTTTGTCTTTGGAAAAATGAATCTCAGTAGTAAAAGGTGGAGTTTAACAAACCCACAAATTATCAGAGAAGATAGAGGAGAAAAAAAGAGTGTAAAAGTCAACCTTTATTAGTTTGGCCTTTACCTTAGCTTGAACTGGTTTTTTTTTCTCACATATAGAGGAAAAATATTTTTATGCTGTTTTTTTTAGCCCGTGCAGGCTGTCAATGGTCTGAAGGTTTTGGACAGGATGAGGTAAAAATATTGTGTCTGTGTGGTAAACACCAATCTATGTCTGTATACATGTCTATTCATTTAATGTAAAAGATTAGTTTTGCGCATACATAAATCACATTAGAATAATAATAAGATTTTACATATATATATTATAAATATTTGTCTCTGTTTGGTTTGGAAGTTAGAAGTCAGTACAACAATAGTTAGGGACCACTGCTGTAAAATCAAAAATGCACATTACATCTAGATCAAGGTGTGGGATCCACATAGTAGTTGCTGGTACATTTAGCTACACTATGAAAGCTTTGATACGTATGAGGTTTCAGTCTTATTCCAGTAACACACTTTCACGGTTGACTTCTTAGAAAGGATCAGAGACTTGACTGTTGCCCAGCAGTCGGTGCTCTCAGCAGATGTGTTTGTCCATATTCAACAGTCTGGACGTGAACATTTCTCACTTACCTTGTCCCCCAATTGTCCGAGTGTTTGAAGACGACAAACATTGACTCCGACATTTTTCTATAGTGGAAAAAGGAAGCAGCAGGTGTTGTTTTTGTGGTTTAAAGGTTTACTCAGTTATTTTTCATGGTAACTCTTTTTGTTAAGTAAAAATCGTTTTATGAATCTATCTATCTATCTATCTATCTATCTATCTATCTATCTATCTATCTATCTATCTATCTGTCTGTCTGTCTGTCTGTCTGTCTGTCTGTCTGTCTGTGAAAATGTTCCAAATTTGGTTGAAGATTAGAACTTTATTTGAATATGCTGCTATGAAAATGATAATAATAATAATCATCATCATCATCATCATCATCATCAGCAGCCGTATTATTATTATTATTACTTTAAACAGTAATAATAATAATAATATTAAAAAAATAAATAAATAAGATTTTAATGTTTTAACTACTAAGAAACTAAAGCCAAATGCATTGTTACTGCCAAAGATCTTGAATGTAGAACCAGCAAATCCTCACAACAATGAAAATATTCCGGAACAGGAGAAGCCACATTGGTAGTGTTCATAACTAAGCTAAATTAAGCTCTAAAAAAACAACACTCTTTAGTCCAATGTTTTGACAATCTCAATGTACCCAATTACCCAGAAACCTCCCAGCATCCCCTGCTGTAGGCGAGGGCATTGAGTGTGAAAGGGTTAGCCCCATGTGGAGATTTCTATGAAAAATATTAAAGACTGATGTCTTCCTTTGACGGCCACTGAAGATAATTCTGAGAAGAACCATCCATGGTCACTCAGTGCATTCATCACTGGGATGACTCAAGTATACTTTTAAACATGCATCTATCATCTCATCTTTTTCAGATGGACAAAGAATAAGAAGTCTTTTATTTACTCTTTAGTGTTTTTGCAGGCACTGTATTATAGACCTGTCTGAGGAAAAAGAGGGAAGGGAAGCAAACTGTTATTGTTGGAAGTCTACCAGATTAAGTCTGGGTTCAAATCATCTGGGAAATGATCAGCCCATCTGGGAATTCCAACTCTGTTGTCAACTTCCCGGCATTCAGGATATGTCTGAGATGCATTTCACAATCAGTAAGATAGAGGGGGGGACACACTTAGACTGGGACTTGTTAAATTGAGTGGTGTGGACTATGTTGATTTATTATACAGACAGGAAGGTTTAGAGAAAAGGGGAAACCATATTGAGATGATTTGGACATGTTCAGAGGAAGGACAGTGGATATATTGGTAGAGAAATGATCCTAGAGATGGAGCTACCAAAGACGAGATTGATTGATGCAGTGATAGAGGACATGGAGGTAGTTGGAGTTAGAATAGAAGATACAGAGAACAGGGGGGGATGGACAACATTGATTCCCTGAAAAAGGGACAAGCTGAAAGGAGATAAAGGACATAATTGACTAGCAACAGAACTAGTAGTAATAGTGGTTGTAGTAATTGTTGATTATGTTATAGTTCTTGGTGTTTTTATAGTTCACTTTTTTAAACAATTTATGATCTTGATCATCACTTTTTTTCTCTTTTACTATTTGTAACATACTCTTCCTGCAATAGTCTCAGACTCGAGGCCGAGTCTCCGTCGCACTTAAGTTGCACAACCAAAGACTTGTGACTCTACTTGAGACTTGGCAGGCAGAGTTTAGGAGGAGTTTACTCCCTTATGGTGCGCTAAGGTTTGTAACGCATTCCTTTTGTCATTGCATTTGCTTCTAAAGACTTTACGCAGACATCCAGTAAACGGACGGTTACTTGTAAGGAGTGTGGCCTTAAGATTAATGATACTGGATGAACAAGGTCGAAATTTCTCAGGCACCTCAGAACACACAAGGATAGGTCAGTGGGCAAAGGGAAACTGGACTTGTGTGGGAAGATAACGTTACCGTTAGCAAACTAATTCAACCACAGGTCTGTCGGCTTGTTTTATAGTTCTCCTCCCCTGATGTTACCGTTTTATTTCATACTTTAGGTCACTACGTTTAGCAGCAAGTAGCAGCCTGCCTGTAATGAGCCTAACTAAATTATATGCATGAATGGCTGTTTTAGTTTAGACGAGACGTGGGGACTCTAGTCTGAGACTCGGACTCGAGTCGCACTTAAGACAAAGACTTGTGACTTTACTTGGACTCGCGCATAAAGACTCGAGACTCGACTTGGACTTGGAAAGAGTGACTTGTGAACATCTCTGGATTGAAGCAAAATGGGATTACGTTCAAATCCATGGACAGTCAATCTGCTACAGCAGTGGGTTGGACTTGTAAAAGATATAAGCAGTTGGCTGCATAAATAAAATAAAATTGCAATAGATTATTAGAAATTTTGCTAAGAAAATGTTTAAAAACATTTATATAACAATATTTATTGTTATACAACATTTATATAACAATAAATGTTTAAAAAATATAACAAATATATATATATTTATAATCTAAAAAATATATATAAATATAAAATATATATTATTTATATATGTTTAAATATATATATATATATTGTATTTTAACAATTTTCTTCTGTTTGTGGGGGTTTTTTTGGGACGCATGAGTCTTACAAAATTATTGCTCGTCTCTCTCCTTCCTGCAAAACAGATGATCGGGGAGAAAATTGTTAGATAGAAGCCTGAACTCACTAAGTTGGTCAGCAATCATGCTATTGATATTCAACTCTGTTGTAATATGGGTTGTTAGATGCTGACAATGTATCTGTGCCACGTAGCACACAAAGGTTTCATTTTCCCCCATTCATTTATTGAATAACACGGTTGTTTGGTTCTCTGTGTGACTCTATAAGCTCTCTGTCTGAAGACTTCTTTCCTCTGAATCATGTCGAGGATCTATTCTGCCGTTAAGTAACACAAAGCATTTGGTTTCGTAACATCAATCTGCACTAGTGATGCTAAATAAGATCCATACAACGGGAGACAAAAATGACAAATAACACTGTCATTAATTATCTGGGTCAGTGGGTAACGTTTTGACGGCGAGGCAAAATAAAAATCATCACCAGACCAGACAAATTACTTAATACAATTGCTGAGAGTGTTTGTTTTTCAGTTTTCTTGTGCAAACATTTCTATTTTTTCCACACCCTGTATCATCTTGCTCATAACTTGTCTAATTTAATTTCATTGTTGCTAAATAACGTCAAACATTATATTGTTCCACTGAATTTCTTAACATAATAACATCTCTTTTCATTGCGCATCAGGCCCTTTTCTCATTTATTCCTCTACTTCCTCGTCCCATGCATTTGTTTTGTCATATTTTGATATTGCAATTTTGCCTATTTAAAAGTTACAGTTCTTTCACCTTTGTCTTGTTGCTACATCATAGTTCTATCATCTTCTGTCTTATTTCTCAAGAGTTGATCTGTGTTTTCCCATCTTATATTATTAAGATGGGCATTTGGCAGCTGGTACCCTAGAAACTGACTTGTGTCCTCAAGGCCTCCGGTTCGAATCCCCCTTTGGTTAGGTTCCCGCTAAGGTGCGCTTAGCATGTTATCGTTCCCACACACTACTCCCCGGGCACTGGCTCAGCCAGCAGCCCCCTGGTCACAACGGTGAGGGGTTAAATGCAGAGGCATAATTTCCTGGAGGATTAATAAAGTGTTAAAAAATAAATTAAGTTCAAATCATATCTTTTTTTCATTTTATGCATTTAAACTAATGGTTCTGGGTCTTAACATATTCTACATCTTTCTCTCGTAACTTTTTGTTAATTGAAATTCTGTTATTGACTGTTCCATAGAGCTGCCTCTTCCCAAAAACCCAATGCAGTACACTGGAAAGGTTGGCTGAAAGAGTCCCTGAAAATGACTTCCTGGTGAGACCCTTCCTTGTCCATGCATGGTCAACGAGACCAGGTCAAGCGTATTAGACAGAGCAGGGGAGTTCGCTGGAAAACACCAGGCTTCCAGCAGAGGAAGTTGGCTCCTGCACTTTAAATAGACCAGGAACTCCTCTCTCTCATTTACAGACGTATCCTTTCCACTGGATTTCAGTGATGAAGATAAACTTCCCAGTTCAGCCTAACAATGGTTACTCTCTCTCTCTTTAAAAGATATATTTGGATTTAGTCTTTTTTTTTTCCACCATCAGGCAGTTCATGGTATGACTACTGCATGATAAATCAAGAGACAAAACAATGACGGTCCAGACAGGAAACTTTCAAATGCTTCTTGGTAATGTTAGAAACTACAGCTAAAGTTCATGTCATCTATTACTGTCGGAATATCAGACTCACTTATAGGACAACAGAAGATTTATGTCACTTAAGTGTATGAACATGTATTTATATAAAACAGACAAGCTAACAAGAATGGTCAGAGCAAAGAAACTAGTCGACATGTATCCTTATATTAATGCTCATCAATTAGTGTGTGGCCTTTTTCTCACTTCAGATATTATAGGAAAAAAAAAAACAACTGTGTTAAATGAACCTGAATAATTAGGTTTTCATCAGTTTGCAAAAACATGTTATCCACATCATCAAATATACATTGTACACAATTGGCCTCATGATTTTTCTTGGGATCATTTACTAAACTAATTGTGTTTTATAAATATTCTTCCTTTTTTTTATTATTATTTTCTGTTTCATTACATTATAGTTACCGTTGCTCTATCACTTGTGTGTTGTGGCTGTTTTTTTTTCAAATTTTCAAATGTGATTCAAAATTTGAGAAACAACTTTTAGTAGGGCAGAGTAAATAACTTAATAACTAAGCATTTTCACCCAGATGATGGGATCTGTAATAGTTTTAAAGTCAAGAAAAAGTTAAAGTGTTAAAATGTTATTTGTATTGTGCACAGTATTGTCATCGTGACACAGCACACCACAGAAATAAATACTCAACCTTTAACCCAAAGGGGTGCATATATGAGTATTGGTATTGATACTGTTATTGGAAACTGAGTAATTGGCCAATATGTTCTTATCTTCAAATGATTATATTAGACATCCCTAGTATTCATCCATTCCTTTATTCATTCATCCTCATCTTCTTATCTGTTATTGGGTCCCCGGAGCAGCAGTCTCCACAACTGCCACCCAAATCACATGCTTCTGTCTGTGGCTTCCTGTGGGTGGTGAGTCCACTTCCCCAGTGAGGAACTTATGTGGTTGGGGATGGTGCTATGATCAGAGCACCTAAGTAGGAACCTCAAGTACCCTTTCATAACTGTGAGACCACCACTTCCCCATCCCTAGTGTTTATGTATATAAATACACAAATACGTAGATGCTTGATTCATTTGTCACCTATAAACTCCTAAGTAACATAATAACAAGAACAACAATAATAATATTCTACTTCCTCTCTTTTCAGCTTCTCCCTTTTTCAGGGGATGCCAAAGTGAATTTATGTCTTCCATTTCCCCCTGTCCTCTGTATCTTCTACTCTGACTCCAACTACCTCCATGTCCTCCCTCACTTCATCCATCAATCTCCTCTTTGTCTCCCACCTGGTAGCTCCATCTCTAGGATCATCCTTCTACCTATATAACCCCGTGCATTTCAACCATAGGCCTTCGATGACGTCATAATTGTGTGACGTTAAATGAATACACCTCATGATAACATCAGTGACACCAGGACTTGAGAATTCACACATGTACATTATATCAGCCTTAATATAGGCTCATAAAGCAACACTTAATTTACAGAATATTTAAAATCATTTATTCGTAGTATTTAACTGAAAAATTCTAAATAAGATCGGCAAGGTCATCATCATCTCATCTGCCACTGGTTACATCCACAAATTTCACAGAACGCTCCTGGACACCAACGGACGTCACATAACGTGTTCCCCACACCTGTGGTTTCATCAACCATCACAGCAACAATAGGGGCACTTTTGATCTCCGCTTTTATCTCGTCTCACATCACTTCAGCAATAGCATAAATTAGGTTATTTTGGATCAGTAAACACCCTGTTAGTGGACAGGTGGTTTCTGCAAGTCTGGGTTGTATTCAGTAAGAAAAGAAAGAAGTTCCACGCAGTTACCTCTATTTAAGAACTGGGAGCTTTCATTGTGTCCTCGAAATTAAAATTCTTGTATACCCAAAAATATGACACAATCCACAATCTGTCTGTTTCTACAAATCTCCTTGTTCAGATTCAATCTGTCCCAAGATGCCATTGTCAGACTGCTGGAAGAGCTTGTCCAATCACAGGACAGATAATGTTGCCTTTAAGGTAAGTATGCAGGAAGGTCCCGGGTCCCAATCTAGCGTGTTAAACGGCGCTGAGCGCTGTGAACTGAACCGGCTGAGCCCATTCACTCACAGCAGGCACGGCCTTCACTTTTGATTCTGAAGGCCATGGCAGATTTCAAGAACCTGACAACACTAGATAGCTGAAATATGATTAGAAAAAAGGTTTTTATCCAACTTTTAAAATGTAAAAACTATTTTTTCTTAATAATAATAAATAATAACATTTTCTTTAAAAAATAATGAATTAATTTAATTTTCTGAGTATGTTTAGGCCAGCAGAGAAGGCCTTGCTGGCCCTGATGGCCCACCAGTGATATAACCACTGTACACCTGGCTTCTCTGGCTTGTCCTCCAAACCTTCTTGTCCATGTTGTCTGAATCTGATGCTGAATCTCAGCATTTTTAACTCTGCCACCCTCCAACTCTGTTTTTGTTATTTATTTTCAGTACATACTTTTAAGTTCAACACAAGGTGAAAAATACATAATTTTTTTTTATAAAATAATATTACCTAAATTAAATGTGATAGTTTTACAAAAACCCGCAATTGAGTCATTTTCCTGTCACTCACACGCACACACACACACACGCACATACTCAGATATGCCCATACGTTAGCAACTGTCTCCCAAAGCTCTTTTGGCCTCTGGGAATTAACAGTCACTTCAACTCTCATACAGGATGAATTCACTAGTAGTCAGGAAGTTGTGTGGAAAAAGTCAGCTGAGGCGGTTCTTCATCCTCCCACTCAACAAGCATTGGCCAGTAGACGTGATGTCACAGTGTGGGCTGCACTATAAAATGTCCCTCCTCTGGCAGAGAAGGGCAGACCAGGCTAAGACCAAGTGGAGAAGAGCTGAGAGAGACTCAGACTAGGAATATTCATCATGTGCAGAGGACTAGAGGCCTTACCCATCACCTGCCTGGAGAGGTGAGACTCAAATATATATGTACCTCAAAGATGAGTTTATTTGACTTATTTTTGATTTCTTAATAACATTGTCTTCCTTAATCTGTTCAGGGCGAAGGAGCTGAAAGCATTGATTGGAAGTTTGCTCCAGAAGTCAGATCACATAACCAGCTCAGGACAGTTCAAGAAGTGCGACAAACCGAGGTAACATAAACTCCATTCGTTTTGTCCTTGCATTTTCTGAAAAAATTCAGCAGAGTACTGACAAATCTTACCTCCTGCAGGTTGAACTGTGACGATCCTCTCAACTGGAATGAGTCCTTTGAAAAGCTGCTCTCCAGCCAAAGTAAGTGAGAAGCTTCAAAGCACAGCAGATGTGAAAACAGACTTTGTTTGTCGGTTTGTTCTGAGCTGAGAAGGTATTAATTGTCTCCCACTTCTGTCTCTAGGTGGGCTGTGTCTATTCAGAGTATTCCTCGTCTCGGAATTTAGTGAGGAAAACATCGCCTTCTACTTGGCTTGTGAGGACTACAGAGCAACCAAACCATCAAAACTGTCCACCAAGGCAAAGAAGATCTACGATGAGTTCGTTGGATCGGAGGCACCAAGAGAGGTAAATGGCTGAAGACACATGAAGATCTAAATGCTGCACTGGTGCGTTTTTCTTGTCTCACTGTTTACCTCCTGATATTCACATCTTCTGTCTCTCCACAGGTCAATCTGGACCATGTGACTAAAGCAATCACAGAGGAGATGCTGGAGAACCCCAGCGTGTCGTCTTTCGACCTGGCCCAGTCCAAAATCTACACTCTGATGGAGAAGGACTGCTACCCTCGCTTTCTCAAGTCCCCCACATACCTGGAGCTCTGCAAAAAGTCCAAGACAGAGATACATTGAGGCCGGGTTCTCAAAACACTCCTCAACGGTACCTGAGGAACAGCTGAGACCAGAGAAGGACGCGAAGCCGTAGATATCTCGATCCAAGGAGTTTAGCGTGACGGCATCATCAGCGTTGGAGATTCAGCAAAAAGCGAGTGTCTGAGCTCCATGCTTGGTGGTAGTGAATAGCGAGAACACAGAAACAGCTGGAGCTGAAGGACACGTTCCTAAACACAGGGCAGAGGGACATGAGGCGTAGCAAAGAAGAATGAAACACAACAAAACTACCACTGGAAGACATGTCCACGGCATACTGTAGCTGCTTGATTATTTATTTTATTTATTAAGTGAATTTTTACTACCTGAATGTTATGTTTTTTTTACATGTTAATCCAAAGTACTGTACGGGAAACAAAGTGAATAAACTTTTCCTCAAACTTATTGTAGATGTTCAGTTTTTTTCCATTTGGAAAAATGACACTTGCATCAGAGGTAAATGTTGTGACCGGGACAGAGGGAAACAACGCTGCTCAGACTGCGAAAACTCAGTCTTCCACTTCACACGTAGGTGATGGGTTCAATACCAGGGGCAGTGAGTGAAAGGCATGTGGTTTGTATGTTAAAGGACACTTGTGCACTGACACTGAGCAAATCCTCTCTCTTTATTTGGTAGAATTCTAAATATTCTTAAGTCAAACACCTTAGATCATTATGTTATTATGTTAGCAGCCAAGGAGAGGAGAGAGACCACACACTGAATCAGTGTCACAGTAATAATGAAATAGAAAAACCTAACAGGCTATTGTGAACTGTTTTTGTCCTTCAAGCTGCAAATAAACGCTGTATGTTCACATGAATGAAATGTTTCCATTCATATGAACATATATGATCCCATATTTTGGTTGATAATCATCAATGATCAGGCAGATCTCTCCTTAAACTTATTACATGTTGTACAGTTTCACAATAAAATTATACGCAATAACCCAAAAGCCTGTCAATGAAGATACTCTGTCATCCAGGTCATAATCAAGGTAGAACAATAGATAACTTGTCCAGTTATCTATTTTTTTTTGCCCTAAAACCCTTTTTCTATTCAATCAATAAGTTCTCTGTTCATGATTTAACTCTGGATTCAGATTTGTCCTATAACAGTTTTCCTCAAAATAATCATTCTTAAAAAAATTGCTTAAAGACCGGATGTCCAACATACAGCTTGCAGACCAAGAATGGTCCGTAAGGTTGCTGAGTCTCGCCCCGTTGATAGAGTTTGAATGTGGAAAAAATCCATAAACCCTTAATCTCTGAACAAAAGTCTGTTTTACACCCTTAGATGAAAACCCTTAATGAATATTTAGCAGAGCTTTAATCAAACGTAGCTTTAATTGTAAGTTCACTTTACTTACAATTGTTCACACAAATGTAAGTAAGTGTAGAAGAAGAAGAAGAATAGCCTTTATTGTCCTTGTACAGTGTACAATGAAATTTGAGCGCTCCTCACCGCCACAAACAAAAGAGTAAAAGACAATACGTTATACAAAAATCAAGCAGCAAAAAAAAAAACACAGAGTACTGTAGGTGCAAATAAGTAATAATAATAATAGTAATTATAATGATAAGTAATAAGAAATAAGTGTATACAAGTTGGCCTGCTGGTATATTGTGTTTATATATTAAAGGATTTGTAGTATTAGTGTATACGTTACGTTATAGCTCAGTGTTGTCCAACTTTTTTTGTGCCACGGACCGGTTAAATGTCTGGCAATTTTCTCACAGACTGGTCTTTAAGGTGTGGTGGGTAAATACCCCTAAATGAAAGGAAATGTCCGGGATAAGACACTGTTCAGCGTAAATACTAGGAAATAAATCACGCCTTACCAGTCACACCTAAACCAAACCTTCTCAGGTCTTACAGTAGACCTGAGGCTGTAGATCACACCATGTCACTGTAGCCTTTTGTAGTGAACACCCCTGTTAAAGATGACTCAGGACATTGGAAAACGTTGCAAAATCCTTGTCTCTGTTTGATCAGTGACATCACAAACTCCTAACCACATGCAGGATTACGACTAGACAAGTAGTCCCACACCTGGATGACTTCCATGGAGGAGGCGTACAGTAGTGGCCCAGCCCAGTGTGTTATAGTGTCTGTGGATCAGTCTTTAATGTCACAGGTGAGGTGAAATTATGGTATGGAAATGATGAGGTGAGGCCTGGTTTGAAATAGTGGCTCTACTAACTAGGGTAGAAGTGAGTCAAGGACCTTTACTTGGTCTGAGTGGTGAAAACAACAAAGAGATGTTGCTATGGTGACCGGGTTACCAAGGTAACAGACACAGCTGAGTGCTGTCTTCCTCAAATAACAAAGAATTGAAATCCGTATTTAAGAGGAAGAAGATGAATTCGACCTTTACATCTACCAGTGGTTGTGCAGGACAAACACTTAGATATTTGAGTTTAAAGTCTAATATTTGGGTTTAAGACCGTGTTTACCAAAGACTGGATTGCGGCCCTTTGGTGGCTCACAAGAGATTTTTTTTGGTCATCTTGCATCATGTTCATGGTCATTTTTGTTGGTGCTATTACTATTTTTTTTTTTTTGTTAAAATGAATTGTTCAGGTATCACTGTGTCAACAATAAAATATCCAATATTCAATAATAGTCATAATTTAGTAACAATGCCTATCGACGTGGGTGGCAATGATTTGCAAATATGGATAGTTTTTAAAAAAAAAGTTAAAATAATAAGTATTAAACATATAAATAAACTGTCAAGTATGTTTGGTCAATAGTAATTTAAAAGAAATATATACAATAAAACACAAACTAACTTTTTAAATTTTGTTTACCGGCAACAGTGGTGGACTAGTGGTCTTACTGGACCACTGAGGTCCACTAAGAGTGACACCGTGGATCACAGTAAAAAGTAGTTTGCTTTACTTTTTAGGAGACTTGGGTCTTCAAGGCTTCAGGTTCTAATCCACCAGCTGCCAGGTTGCCACTCAGGTGCTGTGGTCATCATAGCACAGTCCTGACTCTCATAACTTCCAGTGGACTCACCACCCACAGGAAGGCTTTGTTCCCACAACCAGAATAGAACATGAATGGACTGAAATAACGGTGAGAAAATCGTGAACTAAATAAGAACCAGACATTAATCAGATGTAAATGCACTTAACAGTAAACAGCCGGAGATTTAATGAGGTTTATGAAGCTTTTCAACTTAGAGAGGGTCCAATGGATCAGTTCATGGAGAGTTTAACTGGGCTGCAGATTACATACACACACACAGACATACACAACATACACACACACACGCACGCACAAATGCAGATGCACTGTTGGGCTTTTCGGAGACTAATACACTACTGTATATTAGATTTAGCAGATGCTTTTATCCAAAAGTAGTTGTTGTTGTTGTTGTTGTTTTTCAACCCAAGTTGACACTGACAGAAAATGAAAACCCCTTGTGAACAACAGTATCTGCTACACAGTAGCTTCCTACACAAACAACCTCATACAATATATTGCCTGCTCAGGGCTATTAGTGAAATCACACCATGTATGAGTTTACCACAGGATTTTGCACACAAAAAACCTGCAGTGCATGTATACATTATCTATATATTAACTATTCTTATTTAAATCTTATACAATTATAAAAATATATTAACCTTGTTGTTGACTAACAAATAACTATAACCATGTCAGCGAATATTCATATACAATGTAATATAATTTGGATAAACACCATGGATATATTGATTGTGTGCATTTATCTTTATTGTCAAAATTGATGAAGCAGATTGTAATAAACCCCCTAGTGGGCTGATATTGGGGTGTAGGCCCTATATTTGACACCCTCCAACCAGAGCTGATTGACTTGGAGCTATTTAATACAATAGTTTGTGATATTTGGAACTTAATCACCACACGGAACTACTGTACAAATGGAAACTACCACATGATTCACTGCTCACGTGCCAAGAAGGAAGTAGCTACTGCGTTCTGAACTCACTCTAGAGCCACCCTTGACCATGATGTGTTAAAATAACTACAGGATCTGACGCACGTTCTCCACCTGTCTGTCATCTTTTTATCAGTCCCTTATAAGAGTAACTTCCCCTTCTTGTTGTCATGTTTTTTTTTCCTGAACTACTGTACAAATGGAAACTACCACATGATTCACTGCTCACGTGCCAAGAAGGAAGTAGCTACTGCGTTCTGAACTCACTCTAGAGCCACCCTTGACCATAATGTGTTAAAATAACTACAGGATCTGACGCACGTTCTCCACCTGTCTGTCATCTTTTTATCAGTCCCTTATAAGAGTAACTTCCCCTTCTTGTTGTCATGTTTTTTTTCCTTCTCTTTTTCCCAGTAGCAACCATTGATGTGTAAACATTTGAGAACTGTGTCAACAGCTACTCTTAAGCTTGAACAGGCTGGCAAATGCCTGTGAAGAAGGTAAGGAGGCAGGAACTGGACACACTAGCAAAGACGTCAGACACCCTTTAAAAGTTGAAGGCTTAGTTCAAGGAAGAATTTCACATTTTATCTGTTAATTCCAGAGAACAAATTGTTCCTGAAAAAAACATGGTCTTGACATGGATTGGATTGGGGAAGCTGGGGAGGGGAATGGGTAAGCATGAGACGCTTGACACAAATTTGACAATAGATAGATAGATAGATAAATAGATAGATAGATAGATAGATAGATAGATAGATAGATAGATAGATAGATAAGTAGATGGATGGATGGATGGATGGATAGCTAGCTAGCTAGATAAATAGATAGATAGATAGATTCTAGATAGATAGATAGATATAGTAGAGTAGAGTCACTACATACATGCCCATACATACCCATACATATATGTATATATATATATATATATATATATACATATATTCTGCATGGGTATACAGTATATATGTATATATGTGCATATATGTATTTATATATATTTATATATAGATAAGAATATATATACTTTATATACTGTATGTAATGTATAAATGTGTATATAAACATATTAGACACCCTTTCTTGTTAATTTTAATGCGTAAAAGCACTGATTTTATACACACATACAATGCGTACAGATTCATCGACGTAAGAACTGGTGTGATGATCTAAAATGTAAACCTGGTATTTATGCTGTTATTATAACATTTGTCCAAACAGATATAAATAATATATTTTAATGACTAAGACAACAACTGATATCTAATACAGATACAATACAATATAACATGTTATATTGGGAACTTGATCCCCCCAAATCTTTATATCTGGCGTGTCATTTGTCTCGCGCACCTTCTAGTGGCAGGTTTATGAATCTTCTGTACTGGTAGATATTGAGCGCAACTTAATTTGCCACGCGTTGATTATTGATCACGTGATTTTCGCCTGAATCCGCCCCCCTCCCACCCCACACTTGATAAATTGATGATAAAAAACGTTTCCTGTTAATTTATTTTAGTTAAATTAGGGTTAATGGAATTTAAATAACCATAATAAATATGTAAAATATCAATTTCTATAAAAACCAACGAGAAATGGGAAAATGATCTTATTTTCATTTATTAATGCATTTGTTTTCATATAATTTTTAAAAAAAAAAAAGTATCTAATTAGGTTGTACAGTAGCCTGTGAACCCTGGATGTTTGGTTCAGTTTGTTCCCCTTATAGCCGCTAGATGTCACCCAACCCCACACCACAGATGCTCCTGCTGTTCCAGAGAAGATCACCTTCATCAGCTGCAGCCTCCACTCATTTGTTTCTTTTTTTTTTTCTTTAATACAAAATTATCTGAGTGTTTTACTTACTTTACACTCGGAGCAAATACAAAATTCAATACAATAACATTTTGTTCGATTCTAAGAATACCAGTCGTGCGTCATCGGAAATCAGGCGGCGACCGCGTCAGCTCGCGCCGTTTCTTCGCCGTGCACTGAGCGTGACGAGCGCGGCGAGCGCGCGCGCGCACACACGGCTCTTCTGAAGACATTCACAGACAACGATCGATCCGTCTCGACCCGAGCGCATCCACGCGGATGACCTGCGGAGTGACGCGTCGGATCGGTGACAGAGCAACAGCGGGGGTGGAGATGGACATGTCGGTCGCCGTCTGTAGCTCTGCGTCGGTGCTTTGGTGAACAGAGTCGTCTCAGTGACAGCAGAGAGACGTGAACCTTCATTGAAGCGATGCCGGGCGTTACCAAGTACAATCTAGTGGACGACGTCCACGACCTGAGAATCCCCATGCACAACGAGGAGGTGTTCAAACACGGGGTCAGCTTCGAGGCAAAGGTAAGGGGGGAGAAGCTCGGTGTTTCTGGAGGCTTTCCATTCATTCGTTGTTTAGCTGTAAACACAGTGGTCGACGCTGGTGTGTTTACTGAGCGAAGTATCTGTAAAATCCGAGTTCAGTCAACTTTAAAATCACTTGGTATTGTTTTGATGTGTTTTCGTCCTTGGTGATCCTTGGATCTGCAAATGGAGAATTTATAAGACTTAAGGATTTGTTCTGTCTCTACAGCCATCTTTAGTGTGTACATGAAAGGGACAACCGTGGGATGGTGTGGTTACCAGGAGGTGCAGGAGTTTAGGTACTGAGGACCAACTGTTCAGAGCAGTGGAGACTGTGGAGTACAGTCAGGATGGAGCAACTGGAGAAAAGTGTCAGCAGTGATTTATGATAGAAGAGTGTCAGCTAAGGTGAAGGGAAAGGTTTACAGGACAGTTGTGAGACCAACCATGATGGACGGATTAGAGACACTAGGAATAGGGAGAAGACAAGAGGAGGGACTTAAGGAGGGACAAGGATGGACAGGGTAAGGAATGAGGTCAATAGAGGGACAACACAGGGTTAGAGAAAAAGAGAAACCATATTGAGATGGTTTGGACATGTTCACAGGAGGGAAAGTGGATACATTGGTAGAAGAATGATCCTAGAGAGGTAGGAGACATAGAGGAAGGCCATAGATATGACTGATTGATGCGGTGACGGAGGACGTGGAGGTAGTTGGATTCAGAGTAGAAGATAGAGAGAACGGGGAGATGAAAAAGGATGATTCGCAGTGGCAATCTCTGAAAAGCTTAAACGAGAAGAAGAAGATCCAGAAGGTTCAGTTCAGGTGCAGAAACCCCACAAAAAATGAACAAAAAAAACTGGACACATAAATATTTTATTTTATGACTCATTGGATACAAACCGTAACAGACTCCTCTGCAGTATGATCATCGGATATTCAGTTTACACCACATTAAACCATGTCTTTTGTGCATTAAACAGACCTGGGCAAACCCTTGAAATTGAAATGCTACAGTTGTAAAATCTAAAAAAATTGCAGATGTAAAATCTAGTTGGAATTACAGTATTATTGATGTTATATAATTGTTTATGCAGATTGGGGCTCACTTGGGAATATACACAAGAACATAAAGAAAATTAATCAATAGGTAATTAAAGTCAAACTTATTTCAGTCTGATAAGATGTTAAGAGATGGCTGAATCAGAACAATCCAAAATAACAAGTTTCCTGTATACATACTATATTTTCCAGACTGTAAGTCACTGGTCCCCAATCACTGGCCCGGGGTCTGTTACTGGTCTGTGGGTGGAGAGTACTGGGCTGCAGAAAAATAATGTTTTTGGCCCCATCTGTCTATTTATTCCACTTGATCCATACCCATATCAACAAAAGAACTGACCAATAGAATGGCTAGGATTCCATCATCAATAATGCAACTATATTTGATTAGGAAATATTTTCTCGCGATATTTTTCTCACGACAACAACAATAAACTCTAAGAATGACGCAATGAGTCATTGATACTTAACCTTGATTTTAACCGGTCTGGAGAAGATTATAGGCTGGGTGCACTTGGGAAACCTTTGTCGTGTGCAGGCACAGTTAATTTGGGTAGGAAGATTTTATAGGTAGGAAAATATCTCACAACACTGGAAATGTACTTTTAATTAGGGGTATTTATCTGCCACAACTTAACGATCGGTCTGTGAAAATAGTACGAGACATTTAACTGGTCCGTGGCGCAAAAATATATTTTAATATATAAGTCACACCCAATTGGAGGTAAAAAAAACCCAGCCAGAGAATGAAAAAGTGTGACTTATAGTCAATGGTAGAAAATATAGTGCATTTATATTAAAAATATTTATATTTACTGAAATGTTTTGTTCCTTTAGGAGGTTTGTTAGAAAATCAGTTGTAATCGTTCATTTATCTTCTTATCTTGTCTTATTGAGGCAGGGACAACAGTCTCCCCGACTGCCACCCAAATCACACTGCTCCATAAGCTATGTAGTCGGGACAGTGGTATGTTCAGAGGTAACCTAGCAGCTAGTGGAATAAAACCTGAAACCTTGCAGATCCATGTCTGTTTCTTTAAACACTAGGCCACCACTGTTGCCCAATTCTGTTAGAAATGACAAAGAATAAACCTCTAGCTAGTTTTGGTCCACAGGCCTCATGTTTGGCATCCCTGTTTTTGTATTCACTATATAAATGTCCAGATAAATAAGTTGGATGATGCTGGTGACATCAGTATTGACCTCTGTCTAACGTTTTGCAGTACATCGGCAGCTTGGAGGTGGGACGTCCTGGGAGTCGGATGGAGATTGTTGCTGCGATGAGAAGAATTAGAGTAAGACGTTAAACATTGACATACTCTCTTACGCTCTCTCTGTCTTTGTCTCCCTCCTGGTCTCAACTCTTGTTTGTTCTTTTCACCTTGTGTACTTTTCTCATAAGATGCCTTGCCTCTGCTGCTGCATAAATCACCGGTCTGGCCAAGAGAGAACCACACTCTGGGCAGATTCACTGATGCTGTCAGCAGCCCTTTAAATCACAGCAGGATTCATAAGGCAGCGTGTATTTTATGACCAGGGAGTGACACAGCGTGTAGGTTTATATTTGTGATCCTGTTAGGCAAACCCAGCCACCTTGTAATTTTTAAGAGCAACTGCCTCGATCTACATCTTTTCATTAAAACCTCCTCAGTCTGTGGTGTAGTCGTGGACAGAAACATCCACAGGGAGGGATTTAGCTTTTTATCAGCTCTGGGATCTCATCTAACGTCCCAAGTTACTGTGTCACTAGAGATTCAGCCACGACCTAAGATCTTAATCCCACAGATTTGTGCACAGCGTGGGATATAGACTAGTCTTGGCCTGTGTTTGTTTGTCTGATTTTTTTATTTATCTGATTTGTATCTCTTAATAATTTCCAATGTTTCTTTTTTTGGTCCTTGCCTAATGGTGTGAATACATTTTTTTTCACATAATTTCATGAAATTATTTTTTTTTGTTTTATCACATAATTATTTTTTATTATTTTTGCATGTTACATCATTTATTGATTAAAATAGAAACGCATGTTTTTTCATTTTTGGACGAGGTCACAAAAATATGTGGTGTTTTATGGTCAGTCTACATGTTAAAGTAGTTTTATTACATGATGTCGGAGGCACTGTCATTGTTTGGGGCTGCATTTCTGCCAAAGCATATGGCCAAAACATGGAGACATTTGGTGTACAGGTCAAAGATTACAAATAACATCAATTTCCTCTCTCTCCCTTTATTTCTTGAGTTCTAGTGTCTTTACAGTCTGTCTTGTTTATATATTTTTTTTTTCTTAAAATTTAAATTAAAGGACATGTACGAAACTAGAACTTGATTTATGTAGTTGATTTAGGAATTATGTTCCTACGATGCAATTTTACTCATTAATCTGAATGAACACGTTGATAATGTTAATAAAAAAAAAAAAAAACGAGGCCATGCATGGGCAAACTAAGGCCCAGGGGCCAGATGTGGGCAAGTTAGCTTTGTAATGCGGCCTGCCAAACTTGTCAAAATGATAAGTGGCCTGTATTGTGATCATACGTCTGTCTTTTCCCTGCATTGTCTGAGTTATCAACAAAGATGGCTAAAAGCTTTTCAGCAATTAAGCATTGAATGGCATGACTATCACATGCCATTTATCAGAGTTTGCATGAATGCTTCATTAATCTGCTTCTCACCAGGGCCCTGTTTCCACTTTTAAGACTATGTGTGACTGGCAAGTCTAAAAGTTTGTCCCCCCTGACCCAGGATGGATAGGATAGAATACAATAGAACTGCTTTATTGATTCCACACCAGGAAATACCAGAGAAGCAGTAGCATTACATTCAGTCACAATAGGGAACAGTGAGGTAATAAAATAAAGGAAACTGAGCCAATTATTCTCAACAGGTGCAGAGTATGAGCAGTCAACATATTATAGTTTAAAGGAATTAGGTAGACGGGTCAAGTGTAAAATAAACTGCTGAACGGTTTATAAAGAATACTTATTTACAGGCAGTGTTGATGTGTGGGAAATTAATAGGGTTCAGGAAAGATTTCCTGTATCTGTCCATTTGACGGCACAGCTGGAGTAGCCTCTAATACCATTATCACATTGGCACTTCATTCGGTATCCGCTGCGACGCGAAACCAGTTTCGCTCCCCGTTTGTGTTCACATCACAAACTAACGCGCATTAGCTCTTCAACTAATGCGCATTAACTAATCCACCTCTAGTCGGGGGTTTCGATACCGAATTATCTAATACAGGTGTAAAGCAATAAAAAGTAAAACAGTTGTCGCGTGACACCACATGCTAAGGCAGTGGCACATCTCTTTGTCAACCGCTAGATGTTGCTGCATTATTAGGAACAGGATTACAAAAAACGTCCTCATATTTTCTCTCCTTAACTTCTTCATTCGTACTTTGTGTCTCCTTCTTATCGCTTTCATAAGTCGCCTTGATCTTTCTTTAACCTGCTCCATTTATTCCTCAAAATTGCACGTGCATTTGTTGACAGAATTCATGTTGAATGAAACTGCATATTAACGAAATCTCGTTATATAAGCACGGGATCAAATTGGAACTGGACCATGGTTAGACTAATGCGCATTCGCTCCCTTATTGTGTGTGAATGCAAAGTGGGTATCGAATGCACAGCGAATACCAAATTAAACTGAATATGAATGCAAAGTGAATCAAATGCAGATTATGAGAATGAGAAAACGGTATAAGAGAAGGCGCTCTGTTTTCTGTTTACAGTCTGTTGAAATGGGGATCTTCATTGTCCATGATAACTAACAGTTTGTTCCTGGAGTCCTCTTCTCCACAAAGATCTGAAAAGTGTCCCATGTGAGACTAAGAACAAAAGAAAAAACAGCCTTTCTGATGATTTCATTGAGTCAGCAAAGAAAAGGGCACTGGCAGCAGACTGAAAGAACAGCTCCAATATCTTGCTGCACACGTTGAAGGATCTCAGCTCTTCCCCGTCTTCTGAACACAGTAGATGCTGGCTATCCACTATAGTCTACTGTTGATCACCCTTCCCAGATACCTGTAGTCCTCCTCTTCCTCCTGAAGTCAATCACCAACTCTGTGGTCTTGGCAATGTTCAGGTTTTTGTCGTCAGAAAATAAAGGACAGCGAATGTACCACAAGCTATTGTGTAGGATACAACAGGAGAACAACAACAACACAAGAGGATAGGTCATTTTTCAAAATAAAATCTTGCTCAGCGTCAAATAATAAGTAAACGGAAATAGTGAAAGTTTAGTATTATTTCCCTGCGGCCCGATAACGATCACCTGGTGTTTGGGAATCACTGATGTTACTGCTTAATGTGTAAATAAATAGTGCAAAATGTCTTCCCTTAAACCAAACCTCTTAGTCAGGCTTAGTCTGATTCCTTCGTTGTCTGATTCAGTAAAGATATTTTTTACTCCTATTGTTCTGGAGTCTATGTCTGTAAAGAAGGCAGGGACAAGCATTAATCATGGAAACGACTAAAAAAAAAAACCAATTCTGCCTGTCTTTCTGTTTATCATCATTATATACGAGGGGCTTCCTAACCCCCTGTGTGAGGACTGGTGTTGTAGGTCCATAGGTCTTTGGGTACTAGGCTGCAGAGGAGCACAGTTTTTTTTTTTTCAGAGTAATAGCTCATTCTTATGTTAAAATAATAAAGTCTAAAAGATCCTTCAATGGTACAGTATAACCGGTCTGCAGTGACCGTGGTGCACAAATGGTTGACGACCTCAACAGCTCCGTACGTGCTACAAGTCTCTGTTTTTTTACGTGATTTCTCCTTCCTTCCTTCTCCTACAGTATGAATTCAAGCTTAAGAACATCAAGAAAAAGAAAGTCAACATTGTGGTGTCCACTGATTACATCAAAGTGCTTTTACGCAAGAAAAAGAAGGTCAGGAATTAGGGAACATTCTCACATTCTATGATGCTTCACATTACTGAGGATTTTTTTCCCCCCTCTCTCGTTGGGTCAGAGAAAAGGAAATGCCTGGGATGAAAGTACCTTCCTAGTGGCAGAGGATCCAATCTACAGGTGAGGAACAAAAAAACACCACGAACAAAACGAATAAAGTCATTCGCAGTTGTTGTTGCAGGAACAAAGTTATGATTGGATTTCAGAAGTAGCTTTTGGAATGATAATGGACGTCATTATATTTCTCATGAGTTTATGTTCCCAATCATTTCTTACCGGAGAGCAAAATGGGTCCAGCGGTGTCTCATTTCAGAAGGACGGACTTGGTTACCCCACTAATTTACATTCATTAGGAGATGGTTCTTGAAAAAGCATTTGTATTCAACTCCAAAGTAAACTAGTCACAGCTCATGTCTGTCTCATACTGACCTAATGAAGCTAATTCCTTGCGTTTTGTCGTTCCTTCTAAGGATTTTCTATGTCTCACATGATGCCCAGGACCTGAAAATCTTCAGTTACATTGCGAGAGATGGAGAGAACAATGTGTTCCGCTGTTACGTCTTCAAGTCAAAGAGGAAGGTAGGTTTCTGTTTCATGAAACAGGTACGAAAAAATATTGACTTATCCGAGAGGAGGTAAAAATTCTGCTGCAGTCGAGGAATTTATGGCTATGCGGTGTAGCAGTGTGTCCTCTGTAGCCTGACTTTTCCCTTCCTTCTCTCATCCTGATTCCTTCTTAGGTTTTTTTGTGTATCCTGTGTGTCTCGCCAACTTCATTTCTGTAAAGCACTATTTGACAGTCACCAATAGACAAACTTGCTAATCAAATGCAAAAGTCTTTGTTGTTTAAGTGGGCTGCCAAATATGTGATGCGCGGGCCAAAAAAGAGCTCACAAGGAGGTTTAATTCAGCCCAATTGGTGAATTTTCTTTTTTTTTTTTCATTGATTCAAGCTTAAAACATGGAGCTCATGAATTCAAGTGAAAGGATGTGAAAGGATGTGGAGTCAATTTGGGGCAGAAATCCTTTTTCCCAATAATGAAACAGTTGATATGAAAAAAAATATCACATTAACATCACAGGCTGAAATTATTGACGGTCCGTGATTCATATGACATTCTAGCCGTGTCTGAAAATTAATTCCTAACCAGAAGACTTGCAGTTCAATTTCGATGCGTCTTTGGATACAGTCAGTGATGCTGTCCTCCATACAGGGTTCTGGCAGCAGCATGTTAGCCGTCTGAGCACCTTGACAACGCTCCTCGCTTTGACTCAAAGATCAAGACCGTATCGTTCAGACAAGTCATTTTTTTCTGGAGCCAGCACTACAGGGCACTTCATTGGTTTAGCCGTGGTGCGGTCACTGATCAGCTTCAGCATGTACCGTAATTTCCGGACTATAAGCCGCAACTTTTGTCACACAATTTCAACCCTGCGGCTTATGCAGAGATGCGGCTAATGTGTGCACTTTTTCTAACTGCTAGAGCAGAAAAGGTAAGAGTGAGACAGGTGGTATCGAGAAAGACGCAAGACACTACCGCCTAATAAACACCATAGAAGAAGAAGTATAAGGTACGGTAACGCGCTTTGCACATGAATAAAATTAGCATAAACCGACCCTCATCATGGAAAATGCAAAAAGAATGCGACACATGTGGCTTATAGTCAGGTGCGGCTTATGTATGTACATTTTTTTTTTTCCTTTAAAAAATGTTTTGGGTGCGGCTTATAGTCTGGAAATTACGGTACTATTGCTGTACTTGAAATGTGGTAAATGGTGAGGATCAATTAGTGATGGATCTGCTGGGCTTTGTGTGAAGATAGTGACGTCTCTTCCATGTCCCAGAACTAAACTATATCATTCAACATTTCTCACTTGAAATCAATTGCACTCTTATGACTCTTGTTAGTGAAAATAAAAAATAAACAAACACTTCATGTCCACGATGGTTGGGTCAGTGGTGGCTTAGTGTTTAAGAAAGCAGCAACCTCCGTTAATATGTCTGCGTCTCTCGCAGGTTTTTTACGTTAACGTTAAGACATCGTGTATCATCTCGACTCTTTAATGATATTTGTCTCTGACACGGACGGACTGTTAGCGTACTGATGGACGACTGGGGGCGGCGTTAAACGCAACGGTCACATTTCGTTGTGTGCAGTGGTGTGGATCACAATAATCACTTGATATTTCACTAAATGTAAATATTTTTTATAATACATGTACCATATTTTCCATTCTATATTTGATACATTTTTTTTATCCTTTGGCTGGGTTTGCGACTCAGTTGTGCCTTATTTAACCCTTGTATTATGTTGAAAAAAAATTACGTTGTTTATGTTGCGGGTCATTTTGACCCGTACTTTATAAATCCACTAAAAACAGTATAAAAACATATTAAACCAATAATAACTTTATTTTAGATTATATCAACACTTATATAGACTATATAAACACTTAATAGGTATAACAATATATTTTTATTTCAACACTATGTTTAAAAATTATTTTGAACTAACGAAGTTTCTAACTAAGTTAGTACCCTCTCCATGTACTGTTTTTCATTCAATCTGCCCCATTTTCTTACATTTACATGTTCAACATTTTCAAAGCTCTCCACATGATGGACAGAATATAATTGTATGCTTTCTGCAGATGTATTTCTTGCATTTCACACAAGAGGTACTTGTTTTATTGTCCTCTTGGGCGGGGCAGACCTGGCATCCTCAAAGATGCATCTGTGTGCATTGTGCTCATAACAGGAACATTCTTGTTTCTCTTTGGGCAGCATGAAACAACTGCTGCTTTCTCATTGAAAACAAACATTGAGGAATGCACAGGTCTGCCCTGCATCTTCAGAATTTCACTGGGAAGTTCTGGCTTATTCCTTCTGATAGTTCCCAACATAGTCAGCTTTCTCTTCTGCAGTTCTTCTCCAAGGTGGTACGATGTAAAGAAGTTGTCACATGTAATATTATGGCCTTGCAACCCTTCACTCATCTCCAGCACCACACGCATCCCCTGGTTCTTTTCAGATGCTCCTCCAGGTAGCTTTCCAGTATAGACTTGAATATCCCATGCATAGCTGGATTTTGCATCACAAGCTAACCACATTTTGATGCCATACTTGTCAGGCTTGTTGGGCATATACTGTCTGAAAGGA
>JAFBJS010000927.1:1881-14321 GCA_016785265.1 Paraplagusia blochii
CTGACCAATAGAATGGCTAGGATTCCATCATCAATAATGCAACTATATTTGATTAGGAAATATTTTCTCAGTGAAGACAACAATAACCTCAAAATGACACAGAGTCATTGATACAAGATTCTAACTTTTTCTGGTAGCAGAAAGTTATAGTATCCTTGTATGCATGCAGTTAATTTGGGTAGGAAGATTTTATAGGTAGGAAAAATAATAAAAATTTTATATGAAGTATTTATCTGCCACAACTTAACAGACCGTGAAAATATTTCAAGACATTGATCCAGTCTGTGACGCAAAAAAGGTTGGGGAACACTGGTCTAATGGTTACGATTAGCATGGATGGAGGACATCCAGGTATAACATTGTATGTTACTGTCCAGTGCATCTGTGCTGCAGTCTCCAATCCCACTGGACAGGAGTGACATATTCCACTGTGCAGCCGCAGCCGAGCGCAGGGTTTGCACAGGGATTCGGTCAAATGCACAATCTTCACACACTCAATGCTCCGCAGCAGGGCAGGTCACCTGCAACTGAGCATTTCTATTTCCAGCTGGCTGAGCAGAAGTCAGTGTGTGTGACTGCATGTCATGTTTTTGGCTTTGTTTTTCTCTCACATTAACAGTCTTCAGAGGGGGCCGTAGGCGTGAGCCCTAGCTGGGGTCAGCTAATGTGGAGTTCAACACTCATAATACCTGTGTATTTTCAAGACTGAGGAATAATTAGGAAACACGTTTTCATTATAGCCCACGGAGCCTCTTCTGAGACCTACTTTAATAATTAACCAATTTCCCATCTGCTTTTTGCCATTTCCTGTTTGCACAGTTTGGAAACTGGGAATAAACTTAATTGAATGTTAAAATATAAACTAATAAAAAAAAAAGAAAGAAAACAAAATCAATATTAGAGGGTTCAACTTCCTCCCAGCTGCATAGTTAAATCACTGCAGGAAAAAAAGAGGAAAAAGTTGTTCTTGTTTTACATGTAAAAAAAACAAAAAACACCAAAACATCTGCATAGTTAGCAATTTAATGACGTATCCATCCATTATTGTCTTTCCACATACATAGCTGCTAAATGGTGGGCAATTCTCTGACCATTAACTTATCGCTACTCACCAGGGAGGAAGAATCCTAATAAAAAACATCCATGTGTGGGAAGGGAGAATGAGCTTGTGACCGTCTCGGGGAGTAGAGGGTGGGAAACGCATCGAGAGAGAGAGAGAGAGGGGGAGGTCAACAGGAAATTAAGACAGAAGAACAGCTAAGGTCCGTTATTTCTGTGGGAGTTTTTAGAACAATGCTGAAGAATTTGAAGTCATGCTCCTGTCCAGTGGGGTCACTGTCAGTGAGGGATAAGTCACTAAGAAGATAATGAAAAATAACAGTTAGCTGGTTTTTATAGTCCATCATTGCAAATTTTATTTTTCCAAAGATGGAGTTAAACCAGGGACAGATGTAAAGAATAAAGTGTTTTTATGACCTCGTTATTAAAAGCTGTGTTAAATGTTAAACTGTGGGGTTCGATAAAATCTAACTTACTGCATAGTTAACGCAGATAAAACTGAGTCGGAGTGAATTTTTTTTATATCATTGGACTCTTACAATTAAAAAAATAGGTAGTAGGTAACCTGTCTGTCTGTCTGTCTGTCTGTCTGTCGTACAGTAGTTAGAGGGTCAACAGTGTATTGTGTATTGTGTATTGTGTGTATCTTCTGGGTAAAGGATGCATTGTATTTTCTATATCAAGGGTCTCAAACTTGTGGGCCGTGGGCCATTTGCGGTCCCTGAAAAAGATATTTTGCAGCCCCCACCTTGATGTGAAAGTTGAATTTATGATAATATTTTATAGATATATATTTGTTCTCCACATTTTATGGTAAATCCTATAGTTCTCAAAACCCTGAACCACCGTCTCCTTCTGGTTCAGTGTCGTATTACACAGAATCTATGGGAAATCGGACAAAATGGTGAAAGCTGACGCAGCCCTTTAGTGACATGAAAGTGTGGGTGGTGGCCCCTAACTTATTTGAGTTTGCTCTATATACTCTACAAAAGGGACACCTGGTAGCCCCCATGGTCTACCAAAGGTGCCAGTAGAGTATTTTCCAAAAAAACTAGTCCAAAAAAAGGGTCAAAATGCTACCGTTCCTGTGCTTTTCAAGCAGAGGTTACAATAACAATGATATTCTAATAGGTGCAACTTTTAATTATTACATAGTTTGGTAAGTTAGCATTAAAAATGTAGCTCTGGAAGTGAAGTGGCTCCTCAACCCTGCCCAACAGTATATGGTACCTTAGAATATTGCCATCATGTAAACCACTTCAGTGTCACACTGACTGATGAACAACAGTCAGGCAGAAACCAAATTCTCAACCAATAAACCTCAACTCCATCAGGTCCACTGATCTTCTCTCCATGACAGCATCGCTACCTCCTGATGAGGTTTCATCAAACTTCCTGGTAGTTCTCATCATCATCATCATCACGTTCACCCCTCTTTTTTCCCATTTGTGCTGCTGATGAAACCAAACCCCGGGGCCTGTCAGCCGTACTTGTATACCGCCTGCCACGAACAGTGACATGGAGTGTTGTGTTTGCATGTGTGTGGGCAAAGCCTGCCAGATTAATGCTGTTAGCGGGCAAAGCATGCGTGAAAAATCAGGAATCACAAACATTTGCACTCACCTTCGCTCAAACTTTAATGACGGATTAGGGTAGAAGAGTTGAAAAACATCTGCAGTGTTTGACAGGGGAACATGTCTGTACGTGTCTCACTGTTTTTTTTTTTACAGAAAGGCCAGACAAAGGCCCAGTATTCAACAGTATTCAGCTTTCACACACACACAAAGCTGTGATTATTAGCTGTCTGTCTACCTGGTGTACATACCATCAGTGTTTTTGGTACTGGTATTTACAAGGGGGAACACAATGTTTAATTCAGAGGTTCAACAATCCTGTTAAAAAGAATCGTAAAAAAAAAATGTAAAAAAAAATTCTTTTTTTTTCCCATTTTAAAAGAAAATGTTTCCACATGGATTTAAGTAAGTATATATATATTATATACATACAATATGGAAAAAATGATTAGACCACCCATGCTTTCTTCAATTTCTTCTACATTCTAATGCCTGGTAACACTAAACTTACCTGAAGGAAAACATGGAACGACTAAATGCACTGTTATTGTCAATATAATGCTGTAGCTGTTGAAATGGTTGCCCCCAAAAAATATCATTTTCCATCTCACCCTGTCCTCTGTATTTTCTACTCTGACTCCAACCTACCTCCATGTCCTCCCTCACTGAATCCATCCATCTCCTCTTTGTCTCCTACCTGGTAGCTCCAGCTTTAGGATCATTCTTCTACCAATGTATCCACTGTCCCTCCTCTCAACATGTCCAAACCATCTCAATCTGGCTTCTTCTCCACACCTTGTCCCTCTAATGACCTCATTCCAGATCCTGTCCATCCTTGTCTCTCCTAAAGACAATCTCAGCATCTTCAGCTCCTCCACCTCCAGCCCATATTTCTTTGGCCAAAACGGATGCTGTTTCTGACACAACCCTCACCATCTATACAGGCTTGGAAATGGCTTCATGAAACACTAAATTTTTTTGTTTTGATGACGGTGATAGATGCACAAATTCAGACTTTCACACCATCACAAAAAAAAGAAAAAAAAAACTCACTGGATATCGCTGCAGACCCTCCTTGTCTCATTACCTCTAACTGCACTCATATCACCATATTTCACCTCAAGTTCAACCTGTTACAGTAGCGCCTTTGCCCAGTCATTGTTAAAGGTCAATGATACAATAATCAGGACAAAGACATCCCTGTCCCACTTATCCACCTGGAGGTGCTGGTTGAATGTCAGCCTGCCCTGACAAACTGTACATGAATGACATAATGACACCTCTTCTGTTCTCAACTGAAGTCGTCTCATCAAAGTTCAGTCAACTGCACATTACTGCAAATCTCAGGTGAGCTGAATCTCCATCTCACCACGTCCTCTGTATCCTCAACTCTAACTACCTCTATGTCTCCCTCACTGCATCCATCAATCTCCTCTTTGTCTCCTACCTGGTAGCTCCATCTCTAGGATCATTCTTCCACGAATGTGTCCACTGTCCCTCCTCTGAACATGTCCAAAACATTTCAATTTGTCTTTTTTAGCTTTTTCTCTCCATCCTTGTCTCTCCTAAAGAGAATCCTAGCATCTTTAACTCCTCCACCTCCAGCTCTGTCTCCTGTCTTCTACCTCTTCCTAGTGTCTCCATCCATCCATCCATCACAGCTGGTCTCACAACTGTCCTGTCAGCAACAATATAAAATGTCAGTTCTATCAACAGACAGAAACCAGATTGTCCTTATTTGTTTGCGGGTAAAGAAAGCATCGATACTGTCTTTATTTACAGGTCAATTCAGATCAACAAAGACGTTTCGGAATTTCACATGAGAAAGATCCGATCTGAGAAAGGAGGTCACTCCGCGTCTTCATTTTATACCCCATTTGTCGACAATGGATTACAAGTGACACCCAGGGGGTGGCGACGTTGCAGGCTGTCCCAGTTTCTCCCAAAACATCTTTCTGCTGTCTGTTACAGACGTGCCCTAACTTGAGCTTCACCGCTGCGCGTCGACTCTCCCTGAATCTCTCTGTGTTAGCAACGGAAACTGGGGGTAAATATCAATGGAAATGTTGTTTGAGGACACGCTGTATCAGCGAGACGTCCGAAAACGTAACAAGATGCTGACAGTTGGCCTCATTTAACGTAAAGGATTTCTGACTAAGCCTCTTTGTCGTGCTTTATAAGTATCTTTTAAGGAGGTTTCATCAATATTTTGTTATGATATGCGTCATTTATAATTTGCCTTAAAATATATGCTGTGTGTAGAGTACAGACACAGCAGAAAACGCATGTATAAAAACAGTACTGTTTGTACCTGTGCCTGCATGCAGGCATTCGTACCTGTCAGGGAATAAAAGAGGGAAAGAAAAGCGAGAGAGGGATCAAGGCTCGACTCCTGAGCACATACGAGCTCCCCTTCGCCGCAGGCCTGTCTCTTTAATGGTGAGAGAACGAACAAACAATGAAGCCGGTTCCCCCGTGCTTGTAGTAGCTGCTTAGAGAAGCAGGTGCTGATAGATAGAAGCTGACCTGCTGCTGTCAGGGCCTGTTTAAGCAACAAGAACACTTTTAGCCAAGTTTCAGTCAGAGACACAGACGGGGCAGATGCCAGGTGACATAGCTGAGAAAGAGACAGAGAGAGAGACAGGAGAAAAATGGGAAGAAGAGTACAGAAAAGAATCACAGTGACAGAAAATCAAAAGCGGAGAATTTTTTTTTTTCCTCTGCCTCCTCTGCCTATTTGCCTGAAGGTTTTTTCTGACTTCACAAAAAATCTCAAACATATTTATGGAGCACAGTTTGGACTGTTTGGGCAAAACGCGTAAATATGAGATGTTAATATTCATTTATTGTCAAGCATATTACTATATAGTATAGAATATACTACTAGACTCTATACCAGTGGTTCTCAACTGGTGGGTCGAGACACAAAAGTGGGACGCGGATCCATTTTCAGTGGGTCACAGCCTTTTGCTCTTGCAAAATGTCTCTTAAGTTATTGCCGGAACATGTTACTGAATAAAGTTTAAGAATACAGTTCTACAGTTGATCTGTGATAGAAGAGAGTCAGCTAAGGTGAAGGGAAAGTTTTACAGGACAATTGTGAGACCAGCCATGATGGATGCATTAGAGACACTAGTAATAGGTAGAAGACAGGAGGTGGAGGAGTTAAAGATGCTGAGATTCTCTTTGGGGAGAGACAAGGATGGACAGGATCAGGAATGAGGTGATTAGAGGGACAACACGGACAGGAAGGTTGGGAGAAAAAAGCTAAAGAAGCCAGATTGAGATGGTTTGGACGGGAAGAATGATCCTAGAGATGGAGCTACCAGGTAGGAGACAAAGAAGACATTGATGGATACAGTGAGGGAGGACAATGAGGTAGTTGGAGACAGAGTAGAGGACAGGAGGAAATGGAGAACAACCCTCTATGGCAACCTCTAAATAAGGGACAAGTGAAAAAGAGAAGAAGACTTATGAACCTTGACCTTAAATATGATTGAACTGTTCCATTGACCAGCCGCCAAAGTAAGAAATCTCCACACAAAGCCTTCAACCTCAACTTTCGTCCAATCAACTTGCCCTCTTTTCTAACTGCCAGATAAAATGGTTGTTACATCATCAGTTAAATTGTATTTAATCCTCAACACTGAGTAAGAAATATTGTTCAGAGGAGGGACAGTGCATACATTTGTGCAAGAATGATCCTAGAGATGGAGCTACCAGGTAGGAGACAAAGAGGAGATTGATGGATGCAGTGAGGGAGGACATGGAGGTAGTTGGAGACAGAGTAGAAGATACAGAGGACAGGAGGAAATGGAGAACAACCCTCTATGGCAACCTCTAAATGAGGGACAAGTGAAAAAGAGAAGAAGACTTATGAACCTTGACCTTAAATATGATTGAACTGTTCCATTGACCAGCCGCCAAAGTAAGAAATCTCCACACAAAGCCTTCAACCTCAACTTTCGTCCAATCAACTTGCCCTCTTTTCTAACTGCCAGATAAAATGGTTGTTACATCATCAGTTAAATTGTATTTAATCCTCAACACTGAGTAAGAAATATATTAAACGTGGGCTGATCCGATTAAAGATCAGAACTTGGCGAAATGAAACAAGATGAGTGACTTTGTGCTTGAGCCACCAGATCAAAGTACATAAAAGCCTCTCAGTTCTTCCTTCAACTTCACTCATCTCACTCCTCAAACTTGCTTTCCTCCTCCTCCTCTTCCCTCTTGCCTCTGGCTGGGAATCCGGGTTCCCAACGCGCAGATCCACACATGCCTACTTTGTCAGAGATGCACTTTTTATTTGCCGCTGCGACCATGCAACTAAATTTAGCTCCAGGGTTTCTTATCTGTTTCACTGTCATGTCATTTGTCTACATTTGGTATAAATCAAGATGAACAGAGTTATCAGCTGTAACATGGAGATGTTTCTAAAAAAAAAAAAAAAATAAATCACAGTATGCTCAGATCTTTCAAGGAACAAAACCAGAACTATTACATCTTTTGGGTTTTGCAACAGAAATGGACAATATAACAGTTTTATTTTGCTCTTTACAACTCTGTACTGCCTCCAATCAAAGCCATTAGTCTCCTAGTCTACAATGACCTGATGAGGTTGACTTCCTGTGACGTTCACTGACCGAATGGACAGTGGGTGGACCATCAGACTATATGGGGAGGACTGACTACCAACTACACAGCTCAAAGACAACGATATCAGGTAAATATTGTAGTCTGTCAATGTGGAACATGTTAGTTTCAGACATGATATCAATAGATTTGTCCATGTTACCGATGGACTGGTCAACATTAAGTATTGTGAATAACAGTTCATTATCAACAGACTGTCCAGTTTAGAGGTAAACATCATGTAAAAAAGAGGAAAATCATGTAAAAAACATAAAATGCTCCATTTCTTCTAATAATAATAATAATAATAATAATAATAGCCTTTCTGACATCATCTGCCACGAAACTGCAGGCATTGCAGGGAAAAAAAAGTAGTCTAATGATAATACAAATACATTATTTGATTTGATCGGCAAAGGTTGGCGGGCCGCATTAAGACGCTCAATGGGCTGCATCTGGCCCCCGAGCCTTAGATTGCCCATGCCTGGTCTGGTTAGATGAGAGTATTTCTTCGTGCCACTTCTTTTTACAACAATATTTAGTGTAAACCAACAAACAAACAAGTCAACATGCCAGGTCAAGGAATGTGGAGCCGAAATTTAAGGTATAATTTACAGCCACCAAACCTACTGTCATTAAACTTGTTAAACAGCTGACAAGCAACGTAATGAAACTGTTCCAGGAACAGTTCTAACCGGTTCAGAAACGTCAGTTTTACGGTGGACCCGAAAACCAGAAATGTTAAAATACAGTTTATGTTCAGCGTGAACAATTGGCCAAAAAAAAAAAAAAAAAACCTGCTTCCGAGCCTGATCTTGCTGTAACTTGAAAAATCAACAGAATAACAACAGCAGCGTTTTAATTAAAGGACCAAAAAGAGCAAATTTCCCCCCTGACAATCTGACAATCAAATCGACCGAGGTAACAGTCTTCAGTTATTGCTCTCAAAAGGATCATTTATGAGTCCTATTTGAAGTGAGTCACACCCGGTCCATGATTTTGAAAGGCTGGCTGACATGAGAACTAATGATGTACAAGGGAAGCCCTGTTTTGGCGATGTTCATTGCTCATGGCGTGCGTGCCAAGCTGTCTATTTTGAAGTCAGGTCAGGACAGGCCAGCACTTCAGGCCTTTCTTAGTCACTGTGAGTCAGGAAAATGTCTTGACAGCAGACAGACTGGTATTACTAACTGACAGCCAGGCAGCAAAACTCGACGGCAAAAGATACTGAAAGGATAGATTTATCCGTCAAAAGTGGACGGGGCGGCTACTGACTTTTTTGTCTTTTCTTGCCCTGGCGGCGATATGAGTTGATATAAAAACAAGGCAGCAACGTAAACAGGGGTGAAGACATTCAGGAGACATTAGAAGGATCACGTTTGTGGATTCTGCCTTTTGTCCCTTCAATCAGTCCATTGTATCGGCTCCTGGCTGCGCAGTGAGACAAGACGGAGCACTATACGCCACAGTGGCTGTGTTCAGCATCAGGCTGACTGACTCATTGTCCTATAGGGACCACCATCTCTGATGTCACACCCTCGATGCATGATTACAATCAAAGTGGGCCTCAACTGGTAACACACAATGGCTGCAGCCTGCGTGGTGCTGGTGCCTCATGGGAAAAAAAAAATGAATTTGAGACTGGGAGTCACATGGCCTGCAGGGCCATGGTCAATTTTCAGAAAACCTGGTAGGATCTCTTTGATACAAACAGGAAACAAACAAAAAAAAAAAGCCTTTTGATTTTTTTAACTGGCTGAGTGAAGCCTGATGCACAACCTTAGGGTGGAGACCTCACATGGGATCATTTGGAATTCAAATATGGGATTTTAGATGAAAAAAACATGTGATTATGATTGTAATCTGCAACTGGAGAAAAGTGTCAAGAGTGATCTTTGATAGAAGAGTGTTAGCTAAGGTGAAGGGACAGGTTTACAGGACAGTGGTGAGACCAACCATGTTGGATGGATTAGAGACACTAGGGATAGGCAGAAGACAGGAGGCAGAGGAGTTAGAGATGCTGAGATTCTCTTTAGTAGAGACAAGGATGGACAGGATCAAGAATGAGGTGATTAGAGGGACAACACGGACAGGAAAGTTTGGAGAAACAAGCTAGAGAAGACAGATTGTGGAGACCTCACATGGGATCACTTGGAATTCAAATATGGTCAAATGTGGGATTTTAGATGAAAAAAACATGTGATTATGATTGTAATCTGCAACTGGACACAACACAACACAGACAGGAAGGTTTGGAGAAAAAGCAAGAGAAGCCAGATTGAGATGGTTTGGACATGTTCAGAGGAGGGACAGTGATTATATTGGGAGAAGAATGCTAGACAAAGAGGAGATTTATGGATGCAGTTAGTGAAGACATGGAGGTGGTTGGAGTTGTAGTTGAGGATGCAGAGGACAGGGAGAGATGGAAGTTGTTGACTCGCTGTGGCAACCCCTGAAAAACGGGATAAGCCGAAAGAAGAAGAAGAAGAAGAAGAATCTGCAACTGGAGAAAAGTGTCAAGAGTGATCTTTGATAGAAGAGTGTTAGCTAAGGTGAAGGGACAGGTTTACAGGACAGTGGTGAGACCAACCATGTTGGATGGATTAGAGACACTAGGGATAGGCAGAAGACAGGAGGCAGAGGAGTTAGAGATGCTGAGATTCTCTTTAGTAGAGACAAGGATGGACAGGATCAAGAATGAGGTGATTAGAGGGACAACACGGACAGGAAAGTTTGGAGAAACAAGCTAGAGAAGACAGATTGAGATGGTTTGGACATGTTCAGAGGAGGGACAGTGGAGACGTTGGTAGAAGAATGAGCCTTAGCTGGAGTTAGAGTTGAGGACACAGAGGACAGGGTGAGATGGCATTTGTAACACGCTGAGGCAACCCCAGAAAAAAAAAATCTGAACCACCAGGGGCTCCGTGCACCTTATGACAATACTATAGTAGTATTACCTGGAAACCTGAAATCACGATGTCAGGAAACACTATAGCTTCAGCTTGGACAAAAAATACCAGAGGGTCATTTGTGCATATAAATAATTGAAAAGAAATACACTGCTTCCTGGAAACGCATTTTCAAACTACAGTTACTTAAGTTGTCTGAGCAACAATATTTTTATGACACAAAGTCAAAGGCTGTGAATTTTTTACGGCAAGGAAAAGAAAAGAAAACTCCTTTTCCTTCCTGACTTCTGCATTTAACCCATCACCAGAGTGAACAGTGGGCAGACTCTAGCGCAGGCATAGGCAATCTAAGGGCCAGGGACCAGATGCGGTCCGTTGAGTTTTTTTACTGCGGCCCACCAACCCCCCCAGGACATGATGTCATAAAGGGTACAAGAAATGTAGGATTATAGGATTTTTTTTGCATGCATTTATCGTAGTTAAAATGAAAGCTACATCTCTTTGCACTGGACTCGGCCCACGTGTCCAATTTTTGGACCAATTCTGGCCCGTGGTTTGTAGGGAAGGTTGGCATGCTTAGTGCACATCAGTGCTAGCCTGTCAGTTGGTGGAATCTAACCTCTATACCTCATTTTTCCTTCCTTAAACACTAGGCAACCACAGCATAAGGGTCAGAGATTACAAACACTTGCAAAAGAGGACAAAAAAAAAAAAAGAAAAACTGCAAGCAAAGGGCAGCATCAAAGCAAATGAACACTATAGAACCTTAGTAATAGGTTTTTTTTCTTCCAGAAAATGTTGGCACGCTTTACCTTCAAGATGAAGTTTTGTTCGGGGGGACGGGGGGAGGGGGACTTCTATTTGATCTTGAGAGAATGATTCCATTCACCGCCATGTGGTCGACACTGCATATGAATAGACTGTTAAATACTTAATTTGATCCTTGCCCCAAGTTTCTAATAGATACTCTAAATAATTTGAAAAATTAAACAGTGCCATGTCCTTGCAGAAAATATTCTATTAAATATAAACCCAGTTCAACCGATGCATTCATAATTGGGCGCGATGTTTACCGTGCCAAACGCCGTGTTTATAATTACGCTTGGCTAATGCTGGCCTTGGGGTTTAGCTGTACAGGCTGAAAAGTTTATTCACATCAGTTTAGACTGGACCACGTAATTGGCCGACCTTAAAAAAAAAAAACACCAAAGAGAAGTCTTTTACATGTCTCTATGCTAAAAATCGCAATAAAACCACGAATAAAACCCTGATTTGTCATGGCGTAGGACTGGATAGGCCGTCAGTGCGGTGAGCGGTTGAACGGGAACCTCTCTTGAACTTGAACAAGTATAATAATATATAAAAACATATTCTTTCCCCACTGCTGATGGGGTAGTGGACAGATAATGTGCAGTTTGAGATATTAGGTTCTGCACCGCACAAGCCAGGAATTCCTCGCAGATAGATCAGACCACGGCAAATTACTTCTCACCATAACTCTGAGGGCAATTACAACCAGAAGGGGCTCAGAATTGATGTGCAACCCAGATGAACTTCAAGTTAACCCTGAGTTGTTACCCTTCCAGCACTGTTTTATTTTACACTTAACTAAAAAAAAAAAAAAAAAAAGGCAAAAATTTCACAGCCAATTCTAACACTCACATCTTAACCTCAGCTACTTTGGTGCTGAGATCATAACCATTGGCGGCCTTTGGAATCAGGACTGACTTATTGGTCGACTGGTTTGAGTAACAGCAGCTTTGACAACATCCAAAATGTGTGAAGGAATGTTTGTTTCCACCGCCTTGAGTGCCCTGTTTATCCCCCTTTGGGTTCAAGCCCTGAACATCACACTTCATGGCTGTAGTTCAGAGAAAAAAAAGAAAAACTATATGTATGTGACAGTTGTGAAAAGAAAAAAAAAACATGACATTTTCATGTTTTCCTTTGTAAGTTTTTCTTTCTATATTTTTGCTTGTAAATTAACTTTTTTTTTTATTTCCTCCTGTCCTCTGTATCTTCTACTCTAACTACAACTACCTCCATGTCCTCTCTCACTGCATCCATAAATCTCCTCTTTGGCCTTCCTATTTGTCTCCTACCTGGTTGCTCCATCTCTAGAATCTGTCTGTGACAGTGGTGGCCTAGTGGTTATTGTACTGGACTCGGGCTGAAGGGTTTCAGGTTTGATTCCACCACCAATGAGGTACACTGAGCATGGTATATTTGAGTGCAAGTGTGAATGGGGTGAGGTTCCCTAAGG
>JAFBJS010000927.1:43462-82738 GCA_016785265.1 Paraplagusia blochii
AAGTGTCACCAAGTGGCAGCATGAAAAATTTTTCATGTAAAAAAAACAACATGTTTATGAGATCAACTTAGTGGTTAGAGCAACCATGGGAAAAACTAAGGCCTGGGGACCCAATGAGGCCCATTTGGTTTTTTCACTCTGGCCCCCCAAACTATATATTTTTTATTAATTTCTATTAAGGCTCACAGTGTGGTGCAGTGTGATCGTGGACACTGCTGCCCCTGATTACTAATAATATATAAGAGGATAAAGATGACGGATTGATGAAAGTATTTCTATTATGATTATACATCGGCCTTTTCGTCGCAATAGCTACATTTCTCCAGTAGTTGGCGTACAAAAGGCAGATAGATAGAGCAGTAGGTAGGTAGGTAGGTAGGTAGATAGGTAGATAGATAGATAGATAGATAGATAGATAGATAGATAGATAGATAGATAGACTCATGCCTGACGTAACATCTTCATCTCTGCCAACCCTGTGACGACACTTCGATAAATTTAAATACTGCCAGATCATTGTGGATAAATTTATCTGGTCTCTGTTTACTGGGCAGTGTTAAAAACACAGCCATATCACCCTGCTGGGGGTGTGCGGTGTCACTGACTGAAACGGACCTCGTGCTATAACAGCCCAGTCAGTAGAACAGGTCCTGGATGTGATGCCTATCTACTGTAGACTACAGGCTCAGACATGTTGGTCCTGAGGAAGCTTTTCTTATTTCTGGCACAAGAATTTCCAGATTCCAAACCACATTAATGACGTGATAACATGGAATATTTCTAACCAAAGTGAAAAGACCAGATGTATCAAAACCTGCAACATCTTTTCCGTAAAGAACATTTTCCATGCTTCACCTTTAAGCTTTGACAACATCTGTCATGCTCACCAGGCATGCTCAAACTTTCATGAGGTCACCTGGTTCTCAGTACAAGAATGCACACAACTCCTCCACACAGCTTGATCAGCGGCAGCCAGGTGTCACACAGGTGAGCTGTGGGCGTACCATTGACAAAGAGGTAGCCACCCTTCCACCGGTGGCCATCATCCACACACAAACACCCGGTGTCACTCCTCAAGGTGCAATTAGAGAGCCAACAAGCCAGCGCCTGCCCTGAGCCTTTCCCAGTGTACCTGTCACCTGCTGAATACCTTCTTTATCTGACTTTCTGTGTATTCAGTAGGTTGGTGAATAGCATGAATATGAAGAGGTTTAGCTCAAATCCAGGTCTGACAGAATCAGCAGACAACAGCCGATGGGAAACGTCACCTCTGATCACATCTGTGAAAAACTGTATTTTGCACGTCCCGTTTCGTAAACACCCTAATGCATCAACCTGGGGATGCAATACCAAAAGTGACCACAATGTGTGCTTTAAAATGAAACCCTTCAGCAGGAGGCCAAAAAAAATTAAACTCAGTTGCAATTAAAATGGTATTCTAATTCATTAAGACCACACCCCATCATGTGAGGATTTCTGAGATATCAGCAGCAAGGCCAGAGTAATAGAAAAGGCTAAAGGCGGTAGTAGCTCCGGGCCTCAGGCTTTACGGTAAAAATGAGTGGAAGTCGTCTACTTATATTAATTTTACTCAACTTCAATGTCCTACCCACCCTCCCCTTCAAGGGTCTTAAAAAGATATTATCGGTGTTTAACATCTATAAAAATGTGCTACCATCTTTAAAACAAAAGGTAGGAAAGTATTAGATCGTTTAATATGTGTAAAAATATGCCACCACCTTTAAAACAGAGGGTTAGGGTGTAGTTAAGGTTGTTTAATATCTATAAAAATATGCCACCACCTCTAAAACAGAGGGTAGGAAAAAACTTCAGAACACCCACACTTTATGTTGATGCACAATCAACATAAATTTGACAAAGAAATTCTGCTTCTGAAAGGACTTGTGTCACATAGGGGCTTAATAGGAAGGGCCTCATCCTCATAATTAGCCCCGGGGCTTAGCGAGTGTTAATCCGGCCCTGACTGATAAAAAGAAGAAAAGGAATGTTTTTTAAAAAATCTTTTCTCTTACATAAAAAATGACAGAGACTAGAAGAGAAGTATACAATGTCACATCAAAGTAAATCCCCAGGCCTGAATGTTGTTGAAGCAAAGAGCATTTTAAAAACCATTCACTCACTGAAACAGTAACATTCAGAGTTAGAAAGGATAAACCCAAACTGAGCATTTCAGCAGAGCATGAAAGCAGCTCGAGCAGGTGAATTTTGGTCAGAGCACAAAGCAGCTTTTTAATAAAAGAGTCACTTTGCATTATTTCGACACTTTAAAACCCGCCGTGCCCTGTGGAGAACGACGGAAAGACAGAAAGAAAAGTTGAGGACGAAAAAAAAGGCAGCAAGAGAATCAAACAGTTTGATATTGTTCGCTAAAGGAAAGAAAATGTTATTCAGACACAGATGACAAATGTGAAAACAGCTCATGAATAGATATTCCTGAGACAAACATTCAGAACAGGTGCACAGCAGCCTCAGAGCAGAATTTAGATAGTGGAAAAACATGAACCTGAAGTCCAAATGGAGAAAACAGTGGCTGAAATAGAAGAAACCTGATGTGCTGATACATGACCTACATGAAGTCATGGTGGATTATTAGATCATTAGATTCTTCTTCTTTTCCTTTCCTTTTTCAGGGGTTGCTACAGTGGGTCAACATTTTCCATCTCCCCCTGTCCTCTGTATCCTCAACTTTAACTCCAACTACCTCCCTGTCCTCCCTCAATGCATCCATCAATCTCCTCTTTGTCTCCTACCTGGTAGCTCCATCTCTAGGATCATTCTTCTACCAATGTATCCACTGTCCCTCCTCTGAACATGTCCAAACCATCTCAATCTGTCTTCTCTAGCTGTTACACCAAACCTTCCTGTCTGTGTTGTCCCGTTGTCCTGTCCATCCTTGTCTCTCCTAAAGAGAACCACAGCATCTTCAACTCCTCCACTTCCTGTCTTCTACCTATTCCTAGTGTCTCTAATCCATCCATCATGGCTGGTCTCACAACTGTCCTCCAAACCTTTCCATTCACCTTAGCTGACTCTCTTCTATCACAGATAACTCCTGATCATCCAATTATTATTGAAGCTTTTTCCTTTATTCACACATTTTTTTTGTAAACCACGAAAGAACCAGGAACATACTGAACATGGAAAGTCTTAGGAGAAATGAGTTCTTCCCATGAAAAGGAGGTTTCCAGTGCTCATTCCGTGGACGATCGCTGTAGGAACTTGACTAATACTTGAAAGCCTTTCAATTTGTTCCTTGTGTTGGATAGTTATAATAATTTCCTTTCACTAATTTCAGGTCTAGGCTCAAACTGCCAGCGGCGATTGTGGTATTCCAGTGTTCAGCAAAAACTCGTCTCAGGTCTTGCTTTTCCGTGAATCAGACTTTACTGGAAGGGTTAGCATCTGTTAGATCAGGCCTGGGCAAATATTTCCACTTCTTGGCAACAGGTGGTACTAAAATTTGAGCCATGGGTCCGGAGGAGATAGATGATATAAGTCATGAATAAAGCCTAAATATTAAAATGTTTACCCTCTTCTCCTTTATTTATTAGAAAAAATAAGAGCATTGGAGGGTATAGGCAGAAAGATATTGATAAAATATATTATAATTAGTAGAATTTGGTCAAATTTGGTGGATGGGATTAAAACGCAAAACGTGCCACGTCTGTCCCTCGAGCCTTAGTTTTCCCAGAATCTGCATTAGATGCTGTTTATGTGGCAGTGCACAGTTGAAAGTATGGGTACAATAGGGTTTGATAACAGAATACTTTGCTTATGTAAAATAAATAAAAGGCAAATTGGCTGCAATTTATGTCCTGGAAAGTTGTGTTACAGCATCAAAGAGATAAGACTCTCATTCAGTTATCCCCAGTCATCACTGTGGGGCAAATTGAATGAGATAGATTCTGATTGTATCACTCCAGCGGGAGGTGGACTTTTAGAGATTGCACGCCGGAGAGGACGCCACCATGTATTATCAGCGTGACACGCAGAACAACTCTGCATAGTCTGAAATAAACAGCTGTCACACAACAAAGATGAGCAAAAAAAAAAAAAAAAAAACATAAAAAAAGCAAGAACCACTGCTGTTGTGACGCCTGCGTCCCACATCATTCACCTTATTCCTAACAGCTAAACACATTACACCACAGAAAACATTCCGATCCAGATCCTTTATAGTCTCTTCCAGAAAGCAAACTAGCAAACACTTCCCGTCGGCGCAGTTGTACGATGAGTAAGGATGATTTAGAGAACCGAGGCGAGCCGTCAAACGTCGGAACATCTGCAGCGTTCGCGTGTCGTCTCTGTCAAAACTGACACTATAAAGCGGTGCGGTGTGTCTGCCAAAGTTTGGAATTGTGTAAGGAGAAAGCTTTCCTAATTATGTGCAATGCCATTGCTTCACTTTTCCTCCTGCCAGAAGGGGAATACCAGGCAGCGCTGAGCACGTGGACAGAGGTTAATAAGCCTGGTGGCCTCATTGTGTGTGTGTGTGTGTGTGTGTGTTTGATAATATGTCCGTCTATATCCGTGACCTTTACGTATGTGTGTATATGTGTGATGTGATTTTATGCGTCTGACTGCGACTCCCACATGTGGCCGAAGTCGGCAGTGCTGTGAGGGGAAACTAAGTGGCCGTCCACTGTCTGGTATGGAGATCATGTAATTAACGCTCAGTAAAGCTTCAGAGTTGCCATGTTTTCATCAGACTGACTCCCATTGAAGTTTTATTGGCCCTGACCATGAAAGGCCTTCTAATGAGGAGCAGGATGCGAGGGGAAGTTTAGGAGACCCGGGAGAGCCAGAGAGGGGAGGCATAATGGTAGCAAGGAGTGAGGAGAAAATGAGGTGGGTGGGAATGCAACTAATAAAAAAAAAAAAAAAAAATGGAGGCGCGTGTAAAAATCAGATTAGGGCTTCTCCCAAAATGATTTACAGTCTTCACAAAGTAATCTTTGAGCCGTTCGAATGCACCCTATACGGGTCTACGGACACCAAACATCAACAAAAACGGGACATTTTCCATGATCTGAACAGGTCTGGAACTAGTTCTCAAAACCTGTTAGAAGATCACATCCAGGCGTGACGCTTTCTTCCTGTTTCTTAAAGAATACCTGATGAGACGTTGTGCACAGTCTCCCTCGGTAATTTCTTTCAGTTTCTTTAAATTTCTTATTAACCGTCTGCAAACTATTTCCCTACTTTGCTGCTAATAACCCTTTTGAGAAACACGTTATTGATGCACGGTAAATATTTAATGCCAAACTTTCTGAATGTTGAGATTTGTGCATCTGAAGTAATAAAAGTATTACAGTATTTGATGAGTTGTTTCAAGTTAATGAAGGTATTATCTTTGCCTCATCTATCTGTCTGTCTGTCTGTCTATCTATCCGTCCGTCTATCTATCCATCCGTATGTCTATCGTCTGTCTATCTACCCCTCTGTCTATCTAGCCGTCTGTCTACCCATCTATCTAGCTGTCTTTATGTCTACCTAGCTGTCTGTCGATCGGTTTATCTATCCGTCTATCTAGCTGTCTGTCTATTTAGCTGTCTGTCTGTCTATCTAGCCGTCTTTCTATCTGTTCGTCTATCTATCCATCTGTCTATCTACCCGTCTATCTAGCTGTCTGTTTATTTATCTGTATGCCTATCTACCCATCTATCTAGCTGTCTGTGTGTCTATCTGTTTATCTGTCTGTCTGTCTATCTAGCCGTCTGTCTATCTGTTTATCTATCCGTCTGTCTATCTAGCCGTCTATCTGTTTATTTATCTGTATGTCTATCCGTCTGTCTATCTATCTATCTATCTACCCACCTACCCGTCTGTCTGTCTACCTGTCTATCCATCCATCCATCCATCCATCCATGAACAAGTAAACAATGTTTTTTCAGGTTCAACTACACTGAAAACAAGAGTGAGTCATGATTCATGATTCATGTCGATCTAAAAGAACAAAACTAACTGTCATCGCATCCATTTGTCATTACAATAACAAACCTGTCACGGCTCGTATTGGTTTAGATGAGTATAAACCCATTGACTTTGTTTAACAGTTTTTCCTTCCCCGTCCGGTGCTACCAGGCCCAACGGCATGGGGGCGGGGCACGCCCGCCTACAGAGTCGGCCGTGCCCACCCTGCACTGGCAGCAGTTGAATTATTGAGGGTTGTAGAACCTAATCCCTCTGGAGCATCCTTTGGGAAATCATGCCTCTGCATTTATCCCATCAGGGTAGTGGTAACTTGGCAGTAGGGGGATTTGAACCGGGGGCCTAACGGACCCAAGGCTACTTCCTTCCATCCACCACTAGGCCTCCAACTGCCCCATCCCCTGTCCTCCTATCTCAATTTGCCGATCACATGCGTGCAAAGCACTTGGTCATTTTCGATTCCTACGCCAATTAAACCAATCAAGATAACGAATGGTGGCAACGTGTTGACCAATAGCAGACAGAGGGGAGATGGTTGCAAAGTCATTCAACCATAGTCACCTTCCCTACATTGAATCTATGATAAACAGCAGGAAATCTTATTCTCCTTTCAGTTGTTCCTTATTTAGGGGTTGCCACAGTCCTCCATATCTTCTACTCTGATTCCAACTACCTCCATGTCCTCTCTCCTACCTGGTAGCTCCATCTCTAGGATCATTCTTCTACTAATGTAACTACTGTCCCTGCTCTGAACACGTCAGGAAATATAAATTTTAGGAAATATTTCCAAAAAAAAATTAGCACTGTAGGAGTGGCTGCAGAGCCACTGATCAGCCTGAAGCAAAAGTGGAACAAGTGACTCCCCGACCTCTGAAAAAACAGTCAAACCCCGACTTAAATTTGTGTCTGAAACTGGCTCTGTGTGAACCCACCACCATCACTATTACAGTTGGATTTAAGGTAGAAAAAAGCCAATCACAGAGGAAAAACTCAGAATAAATTCACTTCTAAAGTTTAAAATCCCCGTCAAACTGGCACCTATAGAGTTTCTATTAAAGTCTATTAAACTACTACTAAATTAAAACAAACTTTTTTTTTACCATTTCACCTTATTAACTCTGGATGCATTTTAACAGCGGCTTCATTAATATGGCGGCACACAAGATAGATATAGAGTTCGTAGATATACGCATCGAGGGGAAAAGTTTTTTTTTTTTTTCCCATTTTGGTGTGTTAAAGGTCAACTTGAATAACCAATAAAAACAGTTCAAAGTGAAGCAGAGGCTCAGAGTGGCCCCCACCCTCTCCACCCAATGTGCTGTTTAATGAAGAAAAGAATGACAGAATGTGCAGGTTGTAGCCAACTCCAATGGCCTGGTCCCACACACACAAAACCGCAGAACGACACACACATACACTCTTAGAGACACATAAACACGCCCTTTAAAAGTGAAGTGAGTTTGGCCAGTGTAGCGGGGTCGACTCCCACCGCTCAGCAGGGTCTCTGTGCAAATATCAGTGTGGTGTTTCAACATTTCACTGACCCGGTTCAGACACGGCGTTAACGTCTATTCTCACTCGACCCATTTTTTAATGCCCACCCTTTGGTGCAAAGTACGACTCCGACTGTGTCCGACGTGCCTTCGGTGTATTAAAAATCCAGTCGTGGAAACCTCACTGGGATGTGGTTTTGGGAGCGCGTTTACTCACATTCTGGAGCAGAGTGGAGGAGACAATTTAAGACTCATTACGGATGACGTCCTCTCACCTTCTGGGGACTTACAGGAATCGGCAGCCGTGTGTCTGTGTTATTTGTAGCCGCGGCTAGAATGGCGCCGTGTGACTTCTAGAAAATAACAAGATAAATTTATACACAGGGGTAACGTAGAAGATCGGTGGAGGTTCAAGGTGGAGGCCTCTCATCCAAGAGTCTTCTTCAGTGCTAACTGTGAGTGACACTCATAGGATAAATGTATCAGGTCCCTCCTGTTGGGTGGAGCTGGTTTTACCTGTGTTAGCAGTTGTTGGGTGGGTGTCGATGGGTCATAACGGTCATGAAACCGTTTGCTGAGTAACCAGTTTGTAAGTGGTTTGTAAGGTTGTGTCTCAATCCATGTCTGTTGAGGGATAGTTTTTCCAGATTGACAAAAACGTCTGTTTTTTTAACCCCTTTCTCAAAACCATCCATCTTTCCAGGCCAAGATTTGAACGTCTTGGTCCTTAAAAGAGTGGTTGGTGGACAGCTGAGTCCTGTCCCGAGGAGTTGGACCTCCTACGTAGGGTCATGCACCGGTGTAGCGGCCTTTTAGTCTTCCCACTGTAGCGGTCTCTTCAGTATTTGTCTCACCGTGTTGCCTGGTTTGAAACTTGATGAAGACACACCTTACAGGTGAACCCTTGTCCAACTAACAGGGTGGGACCTGAAACACCCCTTTCTCCTCACCCACAGGATATAACGTCTGTTACTTTCCACTAACAGATAGAACTGAAGAAGCTTCTTGGATGAGAGGTGAAACGCTTTCCAAAAAAACCTAATGTCTAAACAAAACAGAGAATCTTCATCGACATGTCAGTTGTTAAACAAGTTCTCAACTTGCTACTTATAACTCCATTTTCCATCCTATTTTATTTTAACATTTCCTACTTCAATTTTCATAATTAGGCCATTTAGCTCCAAGGCTCTTAAATCTATAACCATCATAGTGTTTTGTTTCAATCTTTGTTGTTTACTTACCACATCCCAGCGAACAATTCTCACGATTGATTGTTGCTCTCCCCCCTCTGTGAGTGGTAATTACAGACTTGTATACGCAAAATGTTTAAGTACAAAAATATATATATTTACATAACACTCATAGTAGTATAATGGCATCTTATTAGGGATGTGAGATGTTGGATTTTTAGGGTATTGTCCAAAAATGTATTATTTTGTTCCAATACTAGGGCAAACCAATATATAAAGTTTGTTGTCCTCAAAACTCTCGTCTCAGGACTCTAGGTGCAATTCCATGATCTCCTCGGCTTTAGACCCCATTCCCACTAGGCACCTTAATGAGGTGTTCCCCTTAATCGGCACTTCCATATCAGATATAAAATCAATCTATCTCTTACATTTGGCCCATCTCCAATCTGGTTTTATCTTCAGAATCTTAGAGTTGAGAGTTGTTGCTGACCAGCTCTCTGATTACTTAAATTGCAATAATCTATTAGAGCTCATACAGTCAGGCTCCAGGGTTAATCACAGCACTGAGACTGCTCTGGATGGAGTCGCTAATGAACTTCTGATGGTGTCGAACCAGGGTTTTGTTTCATTGCTGGTCCTGTTAGATCTTAGTGATATAGTCGACCACCAGATTTTACTGATCTGGTGTAAAATATCAGTCGTTCTTAACTGACCGATATCAGTTTGTTCAGATTAATAATACTCAGTCCCCACGCACCAAAGTCAGCCTTGGTGTCCCACAGGGATCTGTGCTAGGTTTAACCTTGCTCCCATTATATTTTTGGATTTTAACTAATGTGAAAGAAGTCACAAAATGAATGACAAAAATAATAAAATAATAATCGTGCCAATATTATACAAATATATTTATATAATTATGATAAAATAGAGTCAATAATCGGCTATCCAGTATTATTCAGCATCCCTTCATCTTATTAGGGTTTAGTTTCATAACATGATCTGATCTAATATAATCTTATTTTCTTTTCCTAACAGCTACACTTTGAGATCTGGTTGCCCAGAAAACTACTTTTGTGTGTGGATAACAAATATTCAACCAGTCTCTTTACTCCCTATTTTCTTCATTCCCTTTTTTTTTTTTTTTCCTTACTTCTCTATTATTCTCTCTGACATAAACACTGGTTTATTCTCACTCCCCGCATGAGAACTCTTTGTCTGATGGAGTACAACACACTGTTGGGCTTACTCCCGACGCTCGTGTTTCTCCGCTTTACTTTCTATTTTTGCATCACTTGAATCATACCCTGATTACATTTACCTAGAATGCCTGCATACAGTATCTCTGCACTCTGAGTTCTCCTAGTTGCAGGAGACAGAAGACAGAAATGAAAGAACCACGTGAGGGAGGAGTGGGAGAAAGCTGTGCTTCTGAAGTCAGATAAGAGCGAAAGCAGTGACGATAGAAGACTGAAAGGAGACTGATATGAAAGTGAGAAAGTTTAAAAAAAAAAAAAAAAAAAAAAAAAAAACTGTAGGAAGTAGGATTACTCAAGTGCAAGTAATAAAAGTAGTTTTCAAATATACTCTTCGGGATAACAAAAGAGAGTTAGTGTAATTGAAAACAGCCGATGAGAGCTTCTTCACAGTCCACTTCTTGGATTTTCTGAGTTGTTGTACACGTTAAGAGACACGCTCAGAGATGAAAAATCCCCCTGCGGTGCCTGCCTCGTGCTTTTGTGTATCTCAGTGGGCAACTTGGCAATCTCCACTCAATAATCAGTGCACATTCCAGACTTCTCCAAGCCTGGACGAAATGTTAGGTACACTTCCTAACATAATAAAATCCAACAAAGTCCGGCGTTTAGGCTCAGCGAGACGACTCTATAAACCTGATGTCAGCTGTATATCTGAATACATCATCCAAAGTAGTCAGTAGGGTGGAAAAACACACATACACATGTGGCCTCTGTTTATAGATGATGACTGCGGAAAATCCAGCACTTCAGAAACACACGGACCGTTCCTTTCAGGAAAAAAAATGTCTTAATCTTATCCGCGGAATTAATATATTTACTTAGCTTGCAAATGTTTTTTTTTTCCCATAAAAACTGTAAAAATAAGCACTGGATATTAATGTGTATCTAAACTCTCACTGTTTGGCAGAGTTGTGTTTTCTCAAAGACCGGCCTCATGATGAACACAAATTAAAACGGTCAAAATTGACCACATGGTCCGTCCCACATTCAGTGCATGCAAATGTCCGAGAGTTAATGGACTTTAGCTCTCTTTAGGGCCTTCCAAGGCAGAGCAGCGTCCAGATTTTTCCGGCAATATATATATATATAATTTTTTTTTTCCACTTTGGCCTTGGAAGCAGTGGGAGACCACGTCTCCGTGTGGTTCTCAGCCCCCTGTGAGGAGTCCTTCATTATTTTCCCACCATCACTTTAGAATATCCACACATTCCTCCAACATTAATCAGCCTTACCGGAGCACTTTATCACCTCACTCCTCCTCACATTCTCTGATTTGTTTTTAATGAGATGGATTGCATAAAAATGTGGGCATACATTAGGGCGGACTTAGATCAACCACCAGAGACTGGGTGGTTGAAAAGCCTTAATATATATTTTTTTCTTTTTATAAACCAGCAGCAATAGTATAGTTTATTCATTAAAAAAAAAAATCATCAGGTTGTTTTTCTTCGCCCGTTAAGATCAGTCTAATGCTAATGGGAATTTACTAATGTCACTGTAAACCAGATGGGTTAGAGTAATCTGGCCTGTAAATGTGTCTCACAAATAACCTGTGCTTGGTTTGGTTTCAAGTGGCTCTGTAAAAGCTTAATGTACATTATCCTGCAACGACTGTGTTGTTAAAAGGAACTAGACTAAGGGGATGCCACAAATGTATAGACAGTCATGGGGGGAAAAAAAATAACCATCCTTGTTTTTTGTCAGTTTCTTGTTCATTTTATTATAATTCATAATAATGATAATATATTTTACTAAAAAAAATGCCTAGTACACTGTTTTTGACAAATGATTTTAGTTACTACCAAGAAAACCATAGTAAATAGTTGTTATCATTATATTTGCAAAACCAATGTATCTTTGGTGATACCAAGTATTTAAATGAACAAGAAAAAGAAGAGAACAACTGGATGGTCCAATACATTTATAGATCTGTACATACAGATATGCTGTGATTCTCTTCAGGAGAGACAAGGATGGACGGGGACAGATCTATACCATCATGACGACAAAAACAACCATAAAGGAGGACATGCCAGTGTTTTAAAGTGGCATTAGATGTAAAAGTTTTTGCCAAAACCAATACGCGAGTAAGAGAAAACAGGACTGTTGTGGGACCAGTATGGTTTAGGGACACTACCAATAGGTAGAAGACAGGAGGCAGAGCTGGAGGTGGAGGAGTTAAAGATACTGAGATTCTCCTTAAGAGAGACAAGGATGGACAGGATCAGGAATGAAGTGATTAGAGGGACAACACAGACAAGGAAGGTTTGGAGAAAAAGCTAGAGATGAGATGGTTTTGGACATGTTCAGAGGAGGGACAGTGGATACATTGGTAGAAGGATGATCCTAGAGATGGAGCTACCAGGTAGGAGACAATGAGGAGATTGATGGATGCATTGAGGGAGGACATGGAGGTAGAGTAGAAGATACAGAGGACAGGGTGAGATGGCAAGCGTTGATTCGCTTTGGCAACCCCTGAATAAGGAACAAGCTGAGAGGAGAAGATACAGATATGTTTGACTGTAAAGTTCCAAAATCCTATTAAATTTCAATATATGTGTTGTAGGAGTTAAAAAAAAAAAAAAAAAAGGTCATATGTGTTGAAAACCAAGTGGCCCTGCAACATTGATTTCCACTCCTTCATGCCCTGCAGAACCAGAGGCAGGAGACATCTCTGAATTCCTAATTCACCCGATCAATGAAACTCCAGTTTCCCCGTCATGCTCATTCATCTCAGGTCACACACGTGGCCGATATTCTCCCGGGCCAAACACGCAACTCAGACAATCACCGATAATGCTTCCTCTGCTGAAATTCCCAACAAACGTTTTATATTCACGGGAGAAACTAATTTTGCCCAGACATTTCCATGTATGAATAAAGAAACCAGTCTCAGGGATCGTGTGAATACAGTTCCAACTTGACGGAGACAGAGCGGGAAAAAGAGAGTTGGAGAGGTGGAATCGTCCCCAAGGGATCTGTGGAACATTCACAACAGAGCGCATCCGTCTGTGGGACATGAGGACAGAGGAGGCCTGTGGCATGCCAAGCGGAGTGAGCCGAATGGAGAATTCAGCAGAAATGCTGTTCGGCAGGAATCATGGTCACACACACACACACACACACACACACACACACACACACTGAACTCCTCAATCACGTCCCACACACACTTGCACCAGTCCACCAGTAATTGGACGGAGACTTGTGTGAGCGCAGACACATTTCTCTCTCTGACTGGTCACTGTCATGTGGAAAAATAGTTAATCTGTTTTCCAAACAGCCGGACGTTGATGGTGAATAATGTCCACGCACCGTCCTGGTCTGTCTTATGAGGACATATACTCTCTGATGACAGCTCCTCACAAGCCCACAATACTTCCTGTAATTTAATGAGGTCTGTGGAAAACAAAACCTTTTCCAATGTTGGGAATTACTCAAAGTTGTCACATTACACAATTTAATGCAATTTAATGAGTTTTCTATACTCTTGATTAACGTAAAGAAAACCTTTATATGTCCTACAGTGGAGTAATTGCATTTTCCAGCAGCACAGGTACAAAAGTAGAACAAAAAAACAAACGATACAAGTCGCAGGTAGTTAGGGCTTAAAACAACTCAAGTGAAAAGGCAGTGGTCTGTATAAAAAATCAGTATATAGTATAATACAGTATAATGTGATATACAGTATAATGTATAGAATGGCACAATATTATACTGTACAGCACAATATATATAATTGTACAGTATTATACAGCCTAGTAATAATGGTACATATTAGTATAGTGGGGTGCATCAAAATATGGTGAAGTAAAGTATATTTCACTATACTGTAGTGTGGTTAAAGATTGAGAGTTAAGCAAAGTATAGCTTAATATAGCATGGTATTTATTGTATAGCATGGCATGACATGACATTATTATTGCATACTATAGTTTGCAAAAGTATAAACTATTTGAGTATAGTATAAAGTAGCATGAAATAGTGTGAGATTATTAAGTATATTATATTGTAGCCTAGTATGGTAGCATAGTATAGTAGCCTTATAAAATACATTCAAGTATGGTTTAACATAGTATAGCATGGTTAAGCATTATAAATATACTATAGCAGAGTGTATCTTAATATAGTATAGAGTATAGTCTAGCATAGTATGGCATAGTATAAAATGTTATTTTCCACTATAGTTTAACATAGTATAGTATACTGTATTAAAGTATAGTGATATGTATGATAATAGTGCAAGATTTAGTTTTAGTAGTAGTAGTATCACATTGTAACATAGAAGAGAATATTACAATATAGTGCATAGGAGTAAACCTAAGTATAGTTTATCAAAGTATAGAATCGCTTAGCTTTAACATTATAGTGTAGCAAAGTATACCTTAATATAGCATAGTATCCCATTCTATGGCACGGCATAAAATTCTATAGAATAGAGTTGTATTAGTTTAGTATAATGTAGTACAGAATAGTGAAATGTCATTTAGTATAATTTTTGTATTTTATAGTATTTTACAGGTGAGGACAGTATAGGGTTAGATTGGAAAACTTTTTATATTAAGTATATTTTAGCATTGTAGAGTTACCACAGTATAGTTTAGCATAGTATAGTATTGTAACATACACCTTGATACTTCAGATCATCCTCACTGGGCTGTTTAGTCTAGTTTTGACAGGGAGGTTTGGACGATTTTCCTGATTTTCAGAACATTTTCATCCATTAAAAGTAAATAAGTTGGGACTTTGGGATGTGGGAATCACTGTGCAGCTCAGAAACTGGTCGGCACTGCTGCATTATTCACTTCTGCTCTGTTCTGCAGTGAAGCACTTCCAGGAAGGACCTCTTCACTGAGCTCACTGCCTGGTTGTGCAACCTTGTGTTTTCATAAGACTGTATTTTTTTTTTACATGCTTGTTTTTTTCCCCTCTTTGCACCATTGTTGTTTCCACTATTGGACAAAAAAAAAAAGGACAACAACAAGAAAATAACATCTCTAAATGTTGTTTACCTGCTTTAGTGGTGCAATGCATTGTGGGAAACAGCACTCATAATCAAGGTTGATTGAGTACAAGGGGGAAGTGAGTCATCTTCTCTGCTTCCTGTTTGAAATCTAATGCCTGTCAGGATTATGGAGATATTCACATAAACGCTCAGTTAGCGTTTAATACGCTCAGTTAGTCGGAGCTCAGAGCTCAACCGACTCCAGGCCTAATTGGGCAGCAGAGTAAGCAACAGACACAACCTTGAACCTAATGAAATGGATGCCAAAAGTGTGGTTAACAAGGGCAACAGGTTCCACTCTGTCTCCCCTCTGCTTCAGCCAATTGTTCATCTTTCAAAGAGCTATTTCCTGCCTCCCTCCCTCTCTCCCTTTGCTCCTTCCCCCTAATCCAGCAGTGTCACTCTGATCTCCTGACTGAAAAGTAAGACAACCTGGAGTGAGGGGTGCCTGGTTGATCCCAACGGAAATATGTTTGTCACAAAATGTGTTCATGCTGCAAAGGCTGCAGCTCTTGTTAAAATAAAACTGAAATCCAAGGTTGGAACGGATTCTTAGAAAAAAAAAAAAAAAAAATCGAATTCAAGATAAAGCAGATTTTTTATTTGGCTATACTCTTTTTTAAAAAGTTATGATTTTCTTCTCTCAGCGTTCACTCTAACTCAGGCATGGGCTAACTTTTGGACTTGCGGGCTGCATTTGGTCCTAAAATTGGACACCGGGGCCGAGTCCAGAGCAGAAAGATGGATTGTTTGTCAGGTACAAAACCTAAAATCCTACATTTCTAACACCCTTTATGACATCATCTACTGGGGAAAGGCATTATTGCAGGGAAAGTATAACAATAATTACAATACTTGAATAAATTATTTAATTTGGACAAGATTGGTGGGCCGCATTAAAAAGCTCAACGGGCCGCATCTGTCCCCGCGGGCCTTAGTTTGTCTGCTTTAACTCATAAACAGGCCACTCGTTTCAGTTTAGAGCAACTATATCTCTATAAAAGTAGCTCTGACCAATAGAAATTGGATATAAAAGGAGCCTCCACCAAAGTCTTTGCAAAACTGAATCATTCACTTGTTTTCTTATGATGTTAATTAAATAGAAAAGAACTTCCATTTGTTCCAGGAACACATTAGGAGAATCATGACTCATTTCTCTGCACAAAACCTTCAGCCACTGCTTTGTCTCTCTCCTAAATTCAACATGAACACAGTGACTGCAAAAAATGTTAAAATATGGAACAGACAAAAAGGGGGAACAGGCACAGGACATCTTGAAGCTGTCAATGAGCTTTAACTTGCAAAACTGAAAAAATGTTATTTCTTTTGATCTAATTAGTGGAAATATTTTTTTTTTTCCTCTCGCCTTGTCCCTTCTTCAGGTGTTGCCACAGCGAGTCAACAATTCCCATTTCCCCCTGTCCTCTGTATCTTGTACCCTGACTCCAACTACCTCCATGTCCTCCCTCACTGCATCCATCTACCAATGTATCCACTGTCCCTCCTCTGAACATGTCCAAACCATCTCAATCTGTCTCCTCTAGCTTTTTCTCCGAACCTTCCTGTCTGTGTTGACTATAGACATAGAAATAATACTAGGAATTATTATAATTATTAGCTTTTATTTTACCTTTAACTTAAAGAAGACTTTGGGCAAATAGAACTTGCATCGGTTGAAAAAAAATCTTTACATTCTTCAGCTCTTACGGCTACGTTTTTGTCATTTTTATTCCATTTTAAGCACATTTCCTCCATGAGTTACTTTCAGTCCCAGCCAGAGAGAGAGAGAGCGTACTGTGAATGAGAGGACCTCAAGTGTGGACTTGGCCAAGTCAGTGGGACAGAAGCGCTGATGTGTGCTACCATTTAAAATAGCCCAGACAGACAGCTGAGCAGCTGTGACCTCAGGTCCCTTGAACTCTCAGTTACACTCGGTGACCAGGCTCCATTTTTTTTTTTTTTTTTTTTCAACCTGTGTGTTCCTATAGCCACTGTATCTCAATACACAGAACATATTGACACCAAGGAACAGTGTGAATATACAGTAGTGGGTATTTAAGGATCTGTTTACTGAGACTTATTTAGGTAAAACTACATTGTCAAGCCAAACCTCCATGTTCTATTTGATTTTCGCTCCTATTATTGTTAGCATTTCGAAACCATTTGCAGTATTTTGCATCAGTCACAGGAGGTTATTAAAGGACAACGGACAGTTTTCGCCTCCGTCAGACGGTGACAATGCAGGGCCAATTAGGGCCGAGGCAAAGCTGAAGCCCGATATCCTTGGACGGGGACACTCACTCTGCTCCTGTCTGCAGCCTGTCTCTTATACACATCTAGATGTGTATAAGAGACAGTGCCCATGGGATGTAGAACCGTCTCCAGTTGAAGTACAGGTACCAATACTTTCTTAGAAGTACCCTTTTTGGTACTAATACCTGTGGATTTTATAATGGCATCCTCCTGGTGCTGATAGACAGTCATTCCGGGTGTTTTTTCGTTGCTGAATCGATGAATAAATCACTTATAATAATGGCGACCACACAGACTAATGACAGCAGATTTTCCTTATAGGAGCTGTCAGGGCTCCACATCAGCTGAGCGAGCAAACTGTCAACGCACACCGAGCTTCTCATCACAACCGACTGTCTGCCACAGTCACTTCCAGCACTGGACCTATTCATGTCCTCCACCCTCTGCCACTATTCCTGGTACAAACACACAGACAGTTATGTTTAGCGTGAGGCTTCTGGATGCAAATAAGGCAGCTCAGACTGACACGGGTCACTGGGCCTTCCCCACATAGCTGAGTCCTGCTCTACTGCTGACCAGCAGCAAGAGTGATCAGTTACACACACACGTCTTTAAGGGTAAATTCACATCCAGACAGATGACTCACTACTGAAGGATTCCCAAAATAATGGTCCTAAACAGGATTAAAACATATAATCTGAGATCTAAAATCAAATCTATCCAAAACCAGCTAAGCTTATATGGATTTCTTTTATTTTTTTTTATTTCACACACAACATCTGATGTTCTCAGTGACTCTTCAGCCCTTTACTGCCTCTCAACTGTTTGCTGGTGTAATTCCAAGGCAGAATGTCAAACAAGGTGCGAGGTGTTAAGCTTCATCATTTAAACTGACTTTACTGCAGATATTCCACCAAGAGCTGATTAAAAAAAACAAAAAAAAAAAAAATCAACAGAACAACAAACAGCAACCACAGGCTGCTCTGTGAGGCTAGTGCAGACCTGGGCAAACTAAGGCCCGGGGGACTGATGTGGCCCGTATGTCTTTTGAATTCGGCCCGTCAAATTGTCCAAATGATACGGTTTATTTCTATTATAATTATCCTTCTGCCTTTTCCCTGCAAAGATAGCTTTTACCAAAAGATTGTCTAAAAAAACATTTAAGCGTTTTGGAATTTATTCAATACTTTACTTGCCCTTTTTTTTTAATCTTATTTCACACAAATACTCAATCTTCCTGATTCTTAACTGGCCTGTAACATCATTATTTAGTACCACCTGTGGCCCACGGGTCAAAATAATTGCCCAGGCCTGGGCTAGTGCATTGCTACAACTTTTTAAATATTATTTTTCATTACTGATGTTCACTAAATATCATCTGTACCAGTTATTAATACATTTCACCTTGAGGTGGAGAGGGAATTAAATATCACTGCTATAATGGTTACTTTAACCTTGCTCGTGTTTTGATTTGTGATCAACTGATTAAAAAAAAAAAAAAAAAACTATTTACTTACAGTTTTGAATGAAATATGTTTTCTTTGTTGATTGGATACAACCAACACAGCAGAGCCACCACCTGGTCCAACCTGCATTGCAATTTAGGTTGTGGTTAAATCAGTGGCATCTTTAGTTGTCACCCCAAGACAAGCATGGACAAACTGTTCAACAAAGGGCCGGTGTGGCTGCAGGATTTTGTTCCAACCAAGAAGTTGCACACCTGAGTTGACCGGTTCAATCAACTGATCTCAGTCATCAGACACCTGATTGGTCAAACTATGTGCTCGTGGTTGGTTGGAACAGAAACCAGAAGCCACACTGGCCTTTTGTAGGACAGTTTCCCCCATGCCTTCCTTAAGCAATTTTGCAGCCCTTTTCACCCTAAAAGGTGCAAAACTCAAAGTTTTTCTGCAGCCGGTTTGTGACGCAACCCCCTGGTTTAGTATCACCGATCTATAACGTGAAGTTGTTCGGCAAAATCTCATCGCTCATCTCTGCAAATGGAGAAGAAAACCTGTTCGTCATGAATTTCACAGTTAAATAAGAAAATATTTGACCGTCCTCTCCCAGGCTTCATCCAAGACGTGGTCTGCAAGAATTTTTTACCACAACTGAACCGGTTATTTAACACCGTGAAGACACTGTGAGAAAAAAATAAAAATAAAATTTGTGAGATTTATAAAGGAGAAGCTCCCGAGACCAGTGAAAAAGCAGAGCACCTTTAATAGAGCCCGACTACACTGTGTGATAGCGATAGAAAGGGAGTAAAGGAGACACATAAACAAACAGTGACTTCAAATATGTACATTTATACACATGCGAAGGTATAGGCTGTACATGAACTTTGGGTGCAAAGAACAAGGAGAAGAAAAGAAACGAACATGGGGAAAAAAAAAAAACAAAAAAACGCAACAAACGTGATTACAGGACTTTAAACGCAACATATTTAACACAGTTGAAATGTATTCGTTAACTGCAGCGATAGTGGGAATAACTGCATAGGTCTGTGTGTTATGGCACGGTAAGGCAGAGATTAAGTTTCCAGTAGAGACAGATTGAAACCTGGATTATAGAAGAGGTATTTTTTGCTGCTAGTAGGTAGAACTAAGACTCCGTTTCCACGTAACGACGGCTTTAAGGAGCTGGCCATAATCAAGTGATTATAGAAAATTGGCAAAATCAAAAAATACATCTGCGGGGGGCAGTTTTCTAAGTTTTCACTTTTGTTGAAAGAAAAAATATATTTCTTTCTTTTGAGAAATCTTTGGAATCAGTTTCTGGCTGATCTAAAGAGACAAAATAACAAGGAACAATAAACATACTGTGAAAGAAAGATGTTTTTAAAACAGTGGGGGGGGGGCACCAAAAACCAAAAGAAAGTCCCATCAATGTGAAACACAAGAGTCCTGTGAACAACAAATCTTACCTACTTCATGTTTCCATATTCCAATCATGTCACAGAGAAATGCCTAAAAATTCAGAAATGTTGCAGGTGAATATATATTTATATATTTTACATCTTTAAATGAACGATTTGTGTAATTGAGCGCAAACATACAACAATGTCGACTCACTGTATGTGGGGTAATGAGCATAAGATGAAACATTTACAAAGGAAACACTCGCAATAGGACCTCACACTCACATCACCTTGACCACAAGTGCACTGAAGCCTGGCTGAGTCCGATGGCGAATTTTTATACGTGGCAGTCCTAGCCGAGCAAATCGGCAAATTAACTCGCCGCCAATGTTGTATTCTATTCAATAAACAGTATTGCATACAAAGTTTTCTTTGTGAGGCAATGAACTTAACTGCGATAGTGCACAAGTCCAAGTGTTAGAATCCCAACTTTAGGGCTTAAGGTACAATAGGTCTAGTGTGACTGCCCCCTAGTGTCTGTCTGATTTGCTACAGAAAGTACATGCAAATCTGGACTTTGGGGCTCAACGTACAATAGGCCTAGTGTGACTGCCCCCTAGTGTCCGCGGGATTTGCTACAGAAATTACTTGCAGGAGTCAAAGTGTTAGGATCCGAACTTTGGGGCTCAAGGTACAGTAAGCCTAGCGTGACTGCCCCCTAGTGTCTGCCTGATTTGCTACAGAATTTCCTTGCACAAGTCCAAGCGTTAGATTCTAGACTTCACGGCTCAAGGTACAATAAGCCTAGTGTGTCCGCCCCCTAGTGTCTGTCTGATTTGCTACAGAAAATTAAACCTTTTGGTTTACATGATATGAGCAGAGAAGCAAAGTCATATTTATTTAGTAGAGAAGAAAGAAAACGATTCTGTTAAATCAGTTAAGAGCTTTTCGTAGTATCACAACCTCACACACTCATTAAATCTTTCCACGTATTTACATTTACATATTCTATACACACCTACGTTGCCTGCACCATGAACTCATCTGTGCAAGTGTGCCCTGCGCTCTGTGTACTCATTACATTCTACTCCCTGCCAACACTCAAGACTGCTTAAAAATGTACTGTTCTGGGCCAGGCACCTTGGATCAATCTACCAATTTATCATGCATTCCTTAAACCTTTTTTTATATATATATATATAAAAGAAGAGTTGATTTTTTTTTTTCAAATGAGCCAGATTCTTCTACAAGGCTGGCAAATGACCAATGTGAGGCTTTAGCCTGAAAAGTTAAACAAAATCGAACAACGGAGGAAAAACAAACAGTGATACCAGTAAATGTCGGTTCTTGTGAGTTTGAGTCGAAATGTTGAAACGGTTCCGAAGCTAAACCATAAGGATAGAGTCGTGTTCTGAAGGTGCAAGGAGCTGTGGGACTATATTGGTGTCTCAATACACATACACACACCTAATCCCAGTAGAAGCAGCAGGCAGAGTCATTGTAGATGGCTGTGCGTGGGACCAGCTTGTGCAATCATCTGCATCTGTACCGGTGCAGGTCCAGTTGTCCCCGCCAGTGCCCCCATCCACAGTCTGCTGTGTTTTCTGTCCTCCCTCTCGTCCGCCTCCTTTGTTTCTAGCTTCGTCGTCCACGCCCAGTAGCTGGAGGACAGGAGTGAGGATACTAAATGCGACAGATGATACGTACAGAGTGCGTCTGCATGTACACGTTTCCCAAAAAAAAGGAAAAAAAAAAAAAAAGGACTAAGGGGGAAAAGTTTCAACAGTGCTGGCATCAGATGTGGGTCCAACACATGCAAAGTGCAGCAAGAAGCAGTGCAAGAGGCCAGGTGTGCGCCCATCTGGCAGGCGGTGAGCCCCCTATCACCTTCACTGATGGGGGCTTGGGGACTATCACGTACGGGCTCTCGGCTGCGGGTTGTCGGGCCACGGGCTTCCGATCGGTGGTGGGATCTGTATTAGCTGTGAGAGATAAAGAAGAGAAACGGCACAAACAGATAAATGGTCAGTCTTGCAGTCTTTAAGGTTAATGGGCTTTGGTGTTAATAGTCCTTTGTGCTGTAAAACTGTCTTTTAGCATCTACTGGCCTTGTTTAAGCATTCGCGTCATCACATTTCAAGGATTTCTTAAGGCAACCTGGCATTAAAAGAAACTATTGCATTTCTATATATATATATATAACGTAATTTATCAGAAATTCACAGCAGGGTTTGTTGTACTTGCAGGGGTTATGATTAGCTACGGTAGGAAAAATGAAAATGCAGACAAAGACGCAGCGTTACTACACATTGTGTTTCTCAGCTCTGCAGAGACAGTAAAATTTAAAAAGGCCACTGACTCTTTCTCTCTCTCAGACACACAAACAGTGATGAAAGTGTGATGTGTTGTGTAATTTCCAGCAGGACCCTGCAAGGGCTCAGTTTATCACAGTTAACCTCGCACATAAACCCACAAACACCCGCGCACACTATGATGACAGAAGCTGACATCAGCGAACTCTTCGAGACAAAAAAAAAAAAAAGGCAGTCACTCACTCGGATTACTATCATTACTGTTACGATTATGATGCTGGATTTGTGTGATATTTACGAAGAAGGCCATTTGCGGCGGAAATGGGTTCAGCCGGTACACAGGCCGCCCGTCAGCGGTTTCTTTTGAGTGTTTAAATGTGTCCTTAAATAAGGATAAAAATCCTGCACCACCGACTGCAGCCCAGGATTTGATCATGAAAAGCTCAATTACTTTTCAATGCCTGGAGACAGCAATGTTCCTGAGAACTGCTCTATCCCTAATCCCTGTGTTCTCTGCAGAGCACAAGTGCATCTACCGTGCGAAACCTACAGAAACACTTGAACTCCAGGTATGCTAGGTGTTGTTTTGTGATGCATGTAAAGCTAACTTAAATAAGTTCAGGACCAGCTTTCAGTGTTCGATACAAAAAGAAAAAAAAATAAGCATAAAAGATCAGTTTCCTATAGATTCTGTGTGATACAACACTGAGGGGCCGCAAATTATCGTTCCACGGGCTGCAAATGGCCCACGAGCCACAAGTTTGACCTCACTGACGTAAAGGTTGATTGACACCAGTATGTAGACAATTCTGGTGTTTGTTTAGAAAAGTTAAATTTTGGTACACTTGCTACATTTTTCTCCACGCTGTGACTAAACGCAACCCAACCTTAAAAACCTACACGGTTGGATTTGAGACAGATTTTCACCCTGAGCACACAAAGCACCACAACACACCCCCAATTAAATTCCCATGTTCATGCATTATCACTTAGGCCTTCAAGGAAGGGCTCTGCAAACTCGGTGTGGGCGTCTGGAGAAACAGAACGATGGAAGGACATGAAGGACCAAACATTCACAGGGGAGAAAGAACGGAAAAATAAGCTGATAACGGTGAAAAACACTGAAGCAAATCTGCATGTTTTTTAATGTCTTTCCATCTCTCTGTTTGTTTGCAGAGATAAAAAAAAATACAATAGTTATTTTATACGTAAATCCAGTTGGCAAAAAACGGCAACGCTTGATTAAATTAAGCTCTCGCCAGACGGGTGGTAAAAGATGTTAAACTAAAATAAAATTGGAATAAATGTAGAATAAGATCTTGAGGATAAAGGGATGAAAGTCAATTAAAATCATTTTTAGCCAAGATAGGTCAGTTGATTGACTCACTGACCAATAAGGTGATCGGTATTAGTCCAGGCATGGGCAAAATATTAGGTCCTAAAATTTGAGGCGTTCAAGTGACCCAGGATTTTTAGCCTTCTCTGTGTCAATGCAGGTCTTGCAAGAAAAATACAGAAATATTAGAATACAATGAATCCATTCATTCATCTTCTTCCTTTTATCCGTTACCTGGTCTCAGGGGCAGAAGTCTCCACAACTGCCACCCAAATCACACAACACCATACTGTGAGTCTTGCTGTGGTTGGTGAAGCCACAGGAGGTTATGTGGGTGGGGATGGTGCTGTGCTCGGAGAACCCGAGTGGCAACCAATCAAGTTTGTCCATTTGTAAATTAAAAAAGACAAATGGGACGCATCTGTAGTTTGGACACATTTAGCTAAGTCCTGTGTGGAGACACATTTTTTTGTCAACATGCAACTCCTGCAAATGACAATTCAGAAAGAAATCCAATTAAATGTAGATAAAAATTGAAATTCTGACACCTCTACCTATCTCATCATGGTACTGAAATAGTTTTACTTTTGTAGTGTTATTACCTTAAGGTCAACTGAGGGACAAACGAGGTCCAAACCTTTAAAACACACCATCACACCACACACTACTAAAAAAAAACTGCGGGAAATGACTGTAATGATGATAAGATTTTGGTTTGGATAGTTGGGAATATTGACTGCGTTCTTTTCTTTCATATTACCGTATGTGTATAGTTCAAAGACATACACTGTTCAGTGGATGTGAGAATGCTTATCAGCCCATCCCTATTGTGCACTTGGGCTTTATGTGCATCCAGGCTTGAAAAAGGCTGGGCAGGGCTCAAGAGAGCGACAGAGGAGGAGAGGGGAGAAGAGATGGAGATAAAGAGAGGTGATTCCGTGCCAATGGTTTTTGTTGTTCTAATAGACAATAGACAAAGACATCATTTATCCACAATCAGATTGCTGTTATTGTTTCAGAGTCACAATGCTGCTTTTTCCAAAAGCCGGCCTTCGGTGACCAAACAACACGGAATGGAACAGTGCAGCACGACAACAACTGCACCGAGGGCAGAGTGAGGGGATAATTAATTTAAAATGTCAATGCAAAAATATGTTTTTTTTTTTTCCCTTTTATTTAAGTCAGTAAAACCAGAGGTTTTCTGAGGTGGTTCTGCTCCATCTGAGTGGTTATTTCTATGCAGGAAAAACCTCTCAGAAGAGCATTTAGTCCTGAGGACTTCTTCAAATGTATGGGTGTAATTTTCTCATCAAAAAGAAGTGCATCTGTGGGACATCACGAATATCAAGCAACAACCTGGACAAAAGAGCCTGAGTAAATCAACAATATTTACTCCCAATATATACTATATTTAGGCATATATTCAGTTGACACTTCTCCTCCTTTCGGTTTGTCCCGCCTTTTTCATCTCCTCATGTCCTCTGTAGCTTCTACTCTGACTCCAACTACCTCCATGTCCTCCCTCACTGCATCTATCAATCTCCTCATTGTCTCCTACCTGGTAGCTCCATCTCTAGGATCATTCTTCTACCAATGTATCCACTGTCCCTCCTCTAGACATGTCCAAACCTTCTCAATCTGTCTCTTCTAGCCTTTTCTCCAAACCTTCCTGTCTGTGTTGTCCCTCTAATCACCTCATTCATGATCCTGTCCATCCTTGTCTCTCCCTAAAGAGAATCTCAGCATCTTTAACTCCTCCACCTCTGTCTCCTACCTATTCCTAGTGTCTCTAAGCCATCCATCATGGCTGGTCTCACAAATGTCCCGTAAACCTTTCCCTTCACCTTAGCTGACTCTCTATCACAGATCATTCCTAAAGCACAAGGGTAAAAGAGGGAGACGTCAATGAAGCGGACCAGGAGGAGGTTAAAAATTAAGAAATTAAGACAGAAAGAATCAGCAGTAAAGTACAAAAACATCCAAAAATGAGAACAAAAAACAAAAAACATGAAGAAGAGTGAAAGAACAAAGAACTTCAACTCAAGGGATCTGTGATGTTTTTAACATAAAAATAAAATAACTAGGAAGGCTCTGCTTCATAAGATGACTCATGACTAAATTCCCCACAGTGGGAAAGAGAAGAATTGTGTCCAAAAAAAAAAAAAAAAAAAAATAGAAAAACAACAGTGGGTGGAAGGGAGTGAAGGATGATGTGAACGACCAGAGGAGGAAAAAAGATAATCTGTTTTCAGGAAGATTAATGTGTGTTGTCATTTATATGAAAGATACACGAGCTTCTCCCATCACGACACAACACTCGACATGAGAGGACATATGTTTCACTAACGCTGAAAGACAAATGTATTGTGATGGAGAGGAAGCTTCGCCGTAGGGAGCAAACACTGACGCTGAGGAGAAACAAGAACAGCGAGGAAAACAAATGGAACCTGACTTGAAGAGAGGTCTGTGTCAAACCGATGACACGTGTACCCAGGTAGTTTACTTTCATTTGTCGATAAAGTCTTTGCGGAGAGAAGACATGAAGTCTCGTCTCTCTCCGTTGAACAGTGCACTGGATCACAGGGCACTGTGTTGCCCTAGTTACAACAATGAAAGATCTTGGGACCTCTGTGTCAGTCTCTGAGTTGGCTGAGTGTGTGAGAAATCACTGCGTCTCGCCTTTTGTCATTGTTGCCTCCCCAGATGGCCGGTCAGTGTACGCTGTTTCTCTGCCAGTCCAAGAGCAGGGACAGCTGCTTTTGATAAGGAGGACAGAAAGTCTAACCTCAGGCCTTTTCTGGACCGGAAGCGAGGATTTGTGAAAAACAACGTTATATTACATATTGTTTCTTCGGAAACAGAGAGCAGAGAGTCCTGGGTTAGATTCCCAGGGGTGATAATGTTAATCCTCCTCTGTAAGACGCTTTATGTGAAAATGTCTCCTATATGCATAAAGGGAAAGTGTAAATGTAAACAACACTTGTGCACGACACAGCAGTGGGGAAACAAATCCATCATGTGACTCTGGTGTAAGCTCGTTTAAAGAGCTCACTGTAGCATAACTGCGGTAATCCACTCTGAATGGTGCCAGGAAAGAGCCGGACTTACCATGTTGTCATGTTATATGATGTCGCAATGACAAAGCGGCTTAAACAGTCTGAGCTACAACTTGTGGTTAACGCCGACATAAAAAATATCATTCATTCGCTGCTCGCAGCTCAACTCTGTGACCCGCTGCTTTAACAATATGGAAATATTAATAGAAAACTTCCACTTTCCGTTTTGGGCGTAAATCAAGTGCGATAGTTTTCACTCTTCCTGTGACGTTCAATTACAAACGTTGTCGGAAAGTGGGAGTTTTGATTTACGACGTGGACGTGGCGCGCGGTGGCAGAGGGGGGTCAGTAATGTGCTCGTCCCTCTCTGGAGGCTCACACCTCCTGCGTTGACCTTGCAGGTTTTTCTTCGTGCAAAGTGGTTGATGGGATATGCGCGCACACAGTGGGTGGGTGGTTGTTAAGCAGCTCAAGGTCTTGAATTTTGACAGGGTCACCAGATTTGGCCTGGTGGTGGTATTTCATTATCCAAACGCAACCTTTGACTTGTTTTCTCACCAATCATGCGGACAAACACGCGCAGAGGAATTCCAGACGCTCTAGTATCTGCTCAACTTACAGATGTCAGTTACCGTCTCTGATGATCCCGCACTATGTTCTGCAGTTCGTCTGATTGTGCAACATGCATTTATTCATCAACCCGAGGCGGATGATTGACGCATGTTTACACACAGCGAAAATGCCATGCGAGTCTACAGGAGACCCGGTTTGTGCGGTTCCCGCTCATTTTACTTCTGAGACAGTTTGGGTCTAACATATCAAAACAGGCCTCGCTCTCGGCAGCAGTACAGTTTATCCAACTCAACTCCCCTTTGACAGCTCACATACCCTTTATTCCAGGGAGTGATAAGATGCAGAAAGTACCAAAATAAAAAAAAACTAACACTCTAAAACACAAGAAAAAAAGACAAAAATTAAAAACAAACTCGAATTGAATAAAAATAAATCATCTCTTTGTAACTAAGTCCAACATTTTTTAATGCTATGTAACAATTTGAGTCCAGATTGTGGACGTCATTATGATTTCCCCCAGTTTTTGATCCAAGAAGTCAGTGGTTTTCAACCTTGAGGTAGCCAACCCACCCTTAGTGATAATATTTTAACTAATTATTCCTCACTCTTAAACTATTTCATCCTTTCACTTTGACTGATATAAATCACACCAGGTCAAAATAAGGCCCACGGGCCAAATGAGGACCTTTTGGCATTTTAAGCCGGTCCATCAAACATTTTTTTTTTTTACTATAATAATCTCATGTCAGTACCCTTCAAGAAATTATGCCCCAGCATTAAACTTAGTGATAGTAGGATTAGAACCGGGGGCTGTTATTCTTCTGTCCTTTTCCTAATATAACAGAATTTTTGCAACAGTGTAGAAAAAAATAAAATAATTTCAGCCTTAATTCATGACGTTATCATGTCATTGATCTTAGTTCACGCAATACCTGCTCCTGACCCGGCCCAGCGGTCCAAATATTTGTCCAGTCTAATTATAAATCAAGTGTAAATACATGTAAAACCTAAAAAAAAACATGTAAAAACAGAACTTCAGTTCTAACTGACCTGAAACTCAGGATTTTAGCTGTTCTGAATTAGAAACAGCAGGTTCAAGACGTTGGAGATTGAAACTTCACTTGTAGTCTTTCTCTGTTACATGTTTCTGCACTGTCAACATCCTTTTTTAATTCCTAATACTTGATGCATTATGAAGGATTAACTCAATTAGGACAGCTGCTTTTATTTACGCAGAGCGGCATCAGGCTCTGGAGTGAGGGAACGGCACAGCTGCTCCGTCCTCATGTGCCACACATAACTGTGAACTGTTGAGCTTCTGACAAGTTTCTGTATCTCACCCAAACTTGCAGGCAGTGAATGTGAGCGGTGCGGAGATTTCTCCAGTGGCCTGTTGCATGGTCACTGCTTCTGTTCTCAGATTACAGCCCGTGTAACACTGCAGTAATGCACACATGATAATGATATACTGCCAACATGACACAACAGGCTCATCTGTTGCAATCAGAGCAACATTGCTCAACAACTGAAGGTTAGGTGACATTAGTGAATTACTTTACTATACATGATAAAAATGGTTCAGTGGAGACTGTGGAAGAGAGATGAAAAAGAGAGTAAAGGCAGGATGGAACAACTGGAGAAAAGAGTCAGGAGTGATTTGTGATAGAAGAGAGTCAGCTAAGGTGAAGGGAAAAGTTTACAGGACAGGATGGACGGCTTAGAGACAGTAGGAATAGACAGAAGACAGGAGACAGAGCTGGGGGTGGAGGAGTTAAAGATGCTGAGATTCTCTTTAGAAGAGACAAGGATGGACAGGATCAGGAATGAGGTGATTAGAGGGACAACACAGACAGAAAGGTTTGGAGAAAAAGCTAGAGAAGCCAGATTGAGATGGTTTGGACATGTTCAGAGGAGGGACAATGGACACATTGGTGGAAGAGTGATCCTAGAGATGGAGCTACCAGGTAGGAGACAAAGAGGAGATTGATGGATGCAGTGAGGGAGGACATGGAGGTAGTTGGAGCTGAGGACACAGGCGACAGGGGCAGATTGTTAACTCGGTGAGGGGACCAAGCCGAAAGAAGAAGAAAAAGAAGGAGACATGCTAAAAATGGTTACTTCACGGGCAACTGAACGTGGTAGGTTTCTTGAAGATGTCTCACCTCTTCATCCTCTTCACTTCTAACTGAACACAGGGGAATGTAGGTGTTTAACCTCAAAGAGGCTGCATACTGTGAAATACTGTGAACTTCCCTGCAGTCTGCTGGAGCTGAAGAAGCTTCTTGGATGAAGAGGTGAAACATATTTTATAAACCTACTATGTCCAGTTGCCGTCCAGGAAACCATTTGTGGATTGAGTGATCTGGACGACTGAGAACCAACACAGACGTGTTTCTATGCTGTGCTGTATGAGCCTTTGATTCTTATTCATCTGTTCAATGCAGAATAGAGGTATGAAAAATGATTTCCTGTTCTTGACTAAGGTCAAAGCTGCGCCGCATCTGTCTGTGCGGAGGCATATTAAAGTCCTGATGACCCAAATGTCAACATCTGCCACCCTCCCCACATAGCAGTGCAAGGCCCTTAGGACGGGTAGGAACTGAACACAAGACACAGACCAATCCATCTGCCTCTGGTTGGACACCACTCTAAGACTGATGCAGCACTGGACGGCCATGCATCAGGAGCGCCCTGACACTGCTAGAGCATCAGGAGAATGTTAAAACAATGTTAACTGTCTCGCACAGAGACGTGTGTCTTTCCAAGAACCCACACAATGTTTCCTTATCTCTATTCACATTCTTTTAAACAAAGGACGTTAAGGTTAGGGAGGGCGGAGAAGAAGGAAAGGATGTATTCAAGCAGTTGATCACTGGCCATTCATCTTGTGCCAGTTTTTGTCCACAGTTCACTCTGTAATGTGGTGCCGTGTCACTTTTAAGCGACTCAGGCCCCATCAAACTATTCTCTCGCTTCTGTCAATTCCCAGTTCCCCGCTCACTTTAAACAACAAACTGTCCCCCTGGGAACTCTCCGTCTGGTTCACAGGCAACCTGAGCGGGGAATCTGAGGCTGATGCAGGGGTTCTGGCCGGCCACTCGGCGGGTCAGAGTAAAGGGGCACCTACCGGGGTACGCAGCTGAGCCTGCCACTAACCTAGCAACAGGCCGGGCAGCATGGCAACTACGGAGCAGGGATCGGAGCATTGGAATCTAACACAGTGTGACGCATGGACGATTAAGTGCTTTGCCAGGATAAAGATTTACTTCCTTAGAAACGCACAAAAACACATACATGCAGAAACAAATGGCCCAAAGAGGCCCTGGGAGGACAGTGACCTCTACCAGCGACTGTGACAGATCCACCAGCTACCGAGGAAACGGGGAGGAGAAAGCTTCCACTGTGCTGCAGAGGTGTTAGGAGAACTTCTCGATCTTACAGGCGCATAAACCGCCTTTCCCAGCAGAACACTCATTTGCCATTTATATGATATCATTGCTCAGGCGCGCACATCCAGGACTACACCTGTCGGCACTCAAACGCCAGATGCCTCATTGCATTGGCAGGTGTCAGGTTGTCCTTGCCGACAGACAAGCGTGAAGGATGCAGAGATAAACACACATTCATATTCCATTGCTCTCTCTCTCTTCCTCACTCTCTCTCACCCTCCCCTCCCTCCCATAAACAAATAAACACTTTGCCATCCATTCTAGTAAAAAAAACGGTGCACGTTAGGTAGCACTCAGGAGAATGGTTATGAATGATTCTCAGTTATTATTCCGATCACAGACTCCTCTCCTGCTCACCGCTCCAGCTGCCATTCAGCTACAGTGTGAGGCCGGATTCCATTCATTTTACATATGGAGTGGTTTCAACGTGAAAAATCCGGTGCCTTTGTGTGTGCTGGTGTTGAAGAGGGATAGAAAAAAAATGTACAGTATGAAAGCTGAAGTATGGGGAAAAAAATTCCACATCACAGACACCTAGTGGTAAAATGACCCAATTAAATAAATATACACTATATTATTTTTTTAAATGTTTAGTTGTAAAAAACTGGACTGTAAAGTGAGGAACTTCATCAGTTTCTGGTTGATGTAGTAGGGAACACTAGTCATTATACCCCTTTAGCGGTTCCCTCAAAAAGGTGTGACCAAAACAACTCTTCACACCTTTGTCCAGTGGTGAAGGGAGTGGTCTAGAGGAGTAGAACTACTAGAGTTCCCTCTGACATCAACCAGAAACTGATGAAGTTCCTCAGTTGAGGAATGAAACATCTTTCAACTCCAAGAAGAAGTCCAATTGCTGACAACTAAGCATTTTGGATATCATGGATGGATGAGAATCTCCACCTTATGTTATATCATCTAAAAACACAGCTATCTTTAATAAAGTTTTCTTTTCAAAGTAGATTATACTTAGAACTATGGTAATCTGGTGCAATCAGCGGATAAATCTCTCTCACAGTCTCATTTAAGGTGATAAAAACAACAGTTCACAGTTTTATTTTAATTAAAACTCATAAAAGCTAAAAGAAAAATCACTTTAAAATTCACAGTTTCTAATAAAATTTAATTTAACATAAATCCACCACATAAAATAAGCTTTATCTTTAAAGTAAAAGCAATGGAATTAGAACGGTGTGGACGACAACAACAGGGAGAGACTAGCCTTCCTCCCAGTCCTGTGATACAGTCAGTCTGTTCGAGATTCAGGTCTTAATGCCAAATCGATAACAGATAAGAGAGTGGGCCGCTGGGTTCCAATCACTGATCAATACACTAGGCTCTTAATGAAGTGATTTGTCTTAGATTTGCATTTTTTTGATATGTAAGCAAGTCAATGGAGCCACGAACAGTTCGAAAACTGGCTCGGCGCTGCTGGCATTTGGTGACCGTTAAGGAAATAAAAAGACAGATACCTCCTGTGTTAAGGAGACATGTTCACTGCTGAGATAAAAGTATCTGCCGTAATGGAAAAATTCCACCCATTCCTCTTTTGATTTTCTTCTCTCCTCTGCTTCTTTGCATTTTTCTCCCCAACATTCCAGGTGGAGTCTGGGACAAAGAGGATCACACTCATCCATGCTTATCCTTCAGCTGTATTTTTCAATATTAGCGGAATGTCTGCCTCTACTTTCTCAGTGCGGTGTAGCAGAAAGAACGCCGGTTTCTGTCTCCGTGGCCAAGAATGGGCTCCGGGGCGAGACATGAGATTGAAGTCGGTAACTAATGCACCTCTGCAGCCTCTATTCTGTGCAGCAAATGAGAAGTCGGAGATATACTCACAAATTCTTGATGTATTTTCTATAAACTTAAAGTCCTTTAATTAAAGAACCCTTTGTGTCACTTTTATAGTGCATGGACCATTCGTTAATTAAGCATTTATTATTCCCTACAGAGGTTGGCACTTTATTCCCTGGCTACTTTACTGTCCTGCTGCAGAGAGCTGTCCTTTGGCAACGCATAGAAACTCGCACTTCCTGTGGACGGCGGTGCTGGCAGTGTGTGAATTAGTGTCAATGAATAATAATAGAAGAAAAGTGCTGTATAAATACAGACGATTTACTCGTGGTCTCAGTGCCGCAGAGACAAGTTAAGTTTTATGCCAGCGTGTTGGACGGTCGGGGGGGCGATCGGGTACAGACTATATGTTAAGGAAACACTAAAATACCTCAGTCATACATCTAATGGTTTTGCACTTTTCAATAAAGAATATTTTACGACTCTGGACAAAGTCTTAAACCATCTTGAAAAAGTCATTTATTGCTTAGGAACAAGCGCGTGTTGTAAAACATTCCTATAATATCGTCGGATTAAAGCTCCTCCTGCGTTACAACACCAGGGAACACCGTCGAAAACAATCCTTTGCCTACTCTGCAAAGTAAACGTCACAGCAATGACCCAGATTTAGTATTTTTTTTTTTTTTTTCGCAATATTTCGCTTTCCATGTAGTGTTTTCTCGCACTTTCTATAGTTTATGACCTGTTGCCTGAGCAGAGCGGCTTGTTTCTTCACTAACTGGATCCCTGAGGTGTGTTGAGGAAGCTCAATCATAAAGGCCTCAATGATACCACTTGGAAAGAAAATGATGATAATGATGGCGGCTAATGAGAGCCATTTTTCACTGATGACCTCATGCCTTGGGAGCCCTATAAGCTAATATCCTCCGAAAGTGCCATAAAAACGAGAAAACATGCCAAGAGAAGGCGTCTGGAGAAAGACAGGTGGAAGAAACATTAAAAGAGGACAGAAAGAGTTCACGTCAGTGGCTTTTGTGAAGAATAAAAGTGGAAAATGAGTAACAGGATCATTATTCTCCATTAGGAATTTATCCGATAATAAATATATTTATCCCTAATAAATAAATAGCTCAACAAACTACATTTGTAAACTCAATCCATCAAATAAGGCATTTGGATATTGTCTTGTTTTTAATAGATTATATTCAGTTGTACTTATTAGCAACTAATCATGACTATTTGAGATAAATCAAACTCTGAACAGGCATAGAGGACGTACTGGAACAGAAATTACAAGGGAATTTTTTTACACCTAGTAATATTCAAGACTATTTAACAAAGAAATAACTTGCAATTGATGGAAAAGAATGGAAGATTTTAGGATTTTCGGAATAGTTTGCATCGTGATGGCAACCTATCGAACACTTCTTTGGATAAACTGACACGTCGGCAAAAAAATATTGGATAAACCGTCAAGTTGCAGATTAATACAATTTGTTTAAAATTCTATTCCGATTCATTTCAGAAGATGTTTAGTCTTAGAGTAACACTTTCATTCAGACAGCTGTGGTATTAAACAATATAACTCCATGTTGGCCACAGTGTCTCAAAGAGGCTGTGTTTTTTTTTTTTTTTATTCCGTTCACAGACCAGACCTTCTCCCTGCCCCACCAAAGCCGTCTGATCTTCTCGGTCTTCCATCCTCAGCCCTGTTCTGCCCTGCGGAGCTCTCAATCAGCCCTTTGAGCTCCACATGAAAGGCTACGGGAAATGACAGTCCTACTAGTAATATCCGCAGTAGGACATCTGCTGTCCAGCCACCTTCTGAACACGCCAGTCCCACAGAGTCTAAGCTCTGTCCAAGATGTGGGATGGAAAGATTGAGAGTTGGATCTTTTACTTTGACAGAGCTTGAAAGCAGCAAACTCTGATCTACCTTGTCACGTGAGACTGAACCATATTTGGACGAGGACTTCATCCATTCTAAACCTCAGCCTTAAACACAATGTGTTCAGGTTAGCTGCGCTTCATGCCTTCTTAACTCCATCCCTGACTTTAAAGGTCACTGGATACTAAGTACCAGGAGAAAAGGCTGTTCTGGCTTCACAAGTGTCTTTAGGAGAACTCTTTTGGAGTCATAGATAGCTTTACACCTTCTCCTTCTTGCAAAAATTAGATCTGGCAGGAAAACCTTGGCATTAAAACAGTATATTTTTGATTTAGAGATACTGTCCAAAGGCAGAAGACAGGGGGCAGAGCTGGAGGTGGAGGAGTTAAAGATGCTGAGGTTCTCTTTAGGAGAGACAAGGATGGACAGGATCAGGAATGAGGTGATTAGAGGGACAACACAGACAGGAAGGTTTGGAGAAAAAGCTAGAGAAGACAGATTGGGATGGTCTGTTACCAGGTAGGAGACAAAGAGGAGATAGATGGTTGCAGTGCGGGAGGACATAGAGGTAGTTGGAGCCAGAGTAGAACATATAGAGAACACAGTGAGATGGTTCTCAGCAGAGTCCAAAGAAAAAGAAGAAATGTTTTAAAAGAAATGGATAATTTTACACTAGATACTACAGCAGTGGTTCTCAAACTTTTTCTGGAGGCCCAACAGAAGCCTTTGCCACCCAAGCCACCACAGGGGCATTGGCCTGGTGGTTAAGGAACCAGACTGAGGTCTGAGGATTCCAGTTTCCAATCCACGGACAGCCCAGTTACCACTGAGGTCCACTGAGCATGGCACCCACCCCACTCACCAGGCGCCAAAAGCTGCCCATTGTTCACTTTGGTGATGGGTCAAATGCAGAAATCACATTTCGTGGCGTAGATCACAATGACACAAAGTTTGCTCTCCTGACCTTGTTCAGCCAAAATAACACCTAGGAAACATGATGTAAGGTGACCGTAAAAAGTCTTGCGACCCACCTCAGGGTTGCGACCCACTTTTTGAGAAACTACGCACTCCAGATTATAACCACAGCATATCTAAGTCCTGTCAATGCTTCAAAATCTGATTCATGAATCCATTACCCCTGAAGTCTACATCATACTGTATTCCATCCTCGCTTCGCAGCAGCCTTGATAAAATCCAAATATGAATAATCTTCAGACACGGGAAAAATGTCATGTCAAAGTGCTGAAAAGTAAAGAGCCATGAGTGAAATGCATAGTTGCAATATTTCAGGTGCTGATTTTTGTTGTTAATGGGAGTTTTTAAGAGCCAATCAATGTTCAGGTACAATAATCTCTGGCGGTTGAATTTAAATTAGCCTGATAACTGTGCTACAGTTAAAATGGAACAAGTGTTTAACGATGCCATAACTTTATGCGCTACGCAAGAGAGAATCTGTTAGTGAGCGAGAGGAGGGAGAGAGGGAGGGAGGGAGGGAGAGTGGGAGTCAGAGCTTTCACACAATCACAAGTGAAATAATTGTGTTGAAACATACTTCTATATCAAGGCAGTTTCCCACACATTTATTATGCCCTTGTCCTGGTTTAAATAAAACCACAAATAAAATTTTTTTTCCCGTCGCCCTAGTGGTCAACCTTGACACCGTCACTTTTACTGCTGAAATACTTTAAGGATTTCTGTATCCTTCAGTAAAAAGAGAAACTGGACACGGTAGAAAACAGTCCACCCAAGTAGCAGCTGTGGATATAAAGCACTGTTGAAAATTTATCTTCCTCAGGGTGAAGTTTATAAAGCGCACACACTCACACAGACACACACACACACACACAACGTACACACAGACACTCAGTCAGTGAGCCAGGCAGCTGGTTGCTCCTCATACGGAATAAGAGAAAGTTCCAGAGTTGTTCCTCTCCCCTGGAATCAGAATAACTCTCATAAATCCTCCCGTCCTGTCAGATTCAGATAATTATGTTCTTTTACACGATGGCAAAGCAAAACAAACATTGCCACTGGCTGCGTGCACGGAGAGACAGCTTCAGCAAGTCGACTGCAGTGCATGAGAGTAATGCCGGAGTGTCTTTACTTCCTTGATGAGCTCACCAGTGTTCCTGACAGATGGTGTTTGTTACCAAAAGAGAATTGTACTTTCATAGCTGTATGATTCACACTTTTTTTTTTTTTACTGCATATCCCTCTGGCTCAAACACAGGAAGTGTTTATCCATGAATTTACTTTTTGTTTTTCCCCCTGAAAGAAACCTATTTGGCCTCCTATGGTACATATATTTTTTTGATTTAATAGATTCCACCTTTTCTGAGGCAGGTGAACAACAGCAGCACAAAACAATTTACATTTGGTTGCGGTCTAATACAGAACAGTAGCGTATTTTCCCCGTTAATGTCCTTTGACCGCATTAAAATAATGGCAGAATATCAACAAGAAAAAAAAAACAAACATCACCACTACTCTGTCTATTTTCTTCAGACTAGGACTGGATATTTCTCTGTCCCATTCCTGTTGTTGTTAGTGAATGGGCCTACGCCAGAACTAGGATAACCACAAATAGGATCAGGATCAAAACCTCATATCACTACTGACATTTTAATATTATATTATAATGACGTTATAATGACTACTGGAAGAACTTCAGCAGTGTTCTTTGTACTTGTTTTATTTTATTGTGTTTTTAATGCTCTGGTAACATCCATTGCACTGTCTGTCCGTCCAGGGAGTGGATCCCTCTCATGTGGTTCTTGCTAAGGTTCCTACCGTTTTTAGGTTCCTACCCTAGCTGAGGGTCTAAGGACAGAGGATGTTACCAACCCTGTGAAGCCCTAAGTGACAAATATGATAAATAAAATGTGTTTGATTGATTGATTCTACTGTCTTGGAGTCAAATAAGTTTGTGGGACAGATGAAGGCAGGGGGGTGGCACCTCATTTGCAGACTTTTCTTCCTATTTAATGCAGATCCTGCAGCCCTAATGTGCCACCGGAGGCCTTTCAGCGATTATTAGTTAGTTAGAAATGAATAGTTTAGTCATACAGTCAGTGTTCCTGGACTAATAAAGTAATAGGCAATAGTCACACCACAGAATTAACCACAAAAAGGGCTTTGACAGCCTGAGGGATAGGAAGATGATATGGTTCATTAAAGATCCACTGAATAATTCTCCTGTTCATGGTTGTGGTCACGGCTTTGTACATGAAGGCCTTGTTTAGCTCGCACACAAAGTACACCAACATGTCTCCGGGCGACTGAAGCAGGATCTTAAGACGGAGATCAAACATGCGTGACATCATGCAGTCAGACTGTAACAGTGGAGAAGCAAATTCTAGACTGTGAACAAAACTTGACTTTTTCAACTCTGGCCCTGGCGAGCTGGCACACTGGAGGATGTTGGGTTTAATAATTTTTGACAGCTGCAGACAGACAGTTTAGAAATAAAAAGGAAATATGTAGAGAAACTAGTAGAAAGTAGTAGAGACACTGTGCTGTTGCACTGAGGTGAAGACAGAGGAAGACGTCAAGAAAGCAATAAACTAAATTTACAAAATAAAAATGAATCCTCCGATGATTTTCTGCCATGCACTGCAGCAAGACAGAGCAAAGAAGGCTTTCTGGATCAGCCTCCATTGTGCAGCGTTTGCAAGAAAAAGCCGCGCATCAGTATTTACCATTTCAAGCTGCAATACAAAGTCTAAAAGCAGACAAACAATAGACTTTGATACCATGACAACAAGTGTTCTGAGGTCAGAAAACATGTTTACTTGATCTGTGGTGGACAGATCTGAAACCACAGTAGAATGTGGTTTTGAAGGACAACTTTTTGTCCCACACAGAATCTGACAAAAAAAGCAATTACCTCACATTAGGATAACATTGATATTAGACAAAAAAGATATTTCTGTATTTTCGAGTTTCCACTCACTCCACTTTCCATCAACATCTCCATCAACATCTCTCCCTGCTGCAAAATTTGCTCGATGGGCATTGCTCTTCTATGCTCCATATCAGTGGTCCCCAACCACTGGGGCAGGGACCTGTACCAGTCTGTGTGTGAATTGGTGCCGGGATAAATGTTTCCTTTTGGCCCCATCTGGCATCATTACTTATGGTCTGGTAGCAAAATGTTATCGGCTATGTGCATTTGAGAAAACCTTGTTGTGCCCATGCACAGTTAGTATGGGTAGGAAGATTTTATAGGTAGGAAAATATTTCAGAACATCAGAAATTTTATTTTATTAAGGGATATTTATCTTCCACAACTTAACAACCTGTCCGGGAAAATGATACATAGAGACAGCAAAAAAGGTTGCGGAACAACGTCATAAAACTATATCTGGCCAGATAGTTAAGGTGGTAATCTCCACCGGGAACACTAGTGTCTTCCTGAGGTCAACTCTCATGTCCCAATTAGCAGCTGTGGCCAAATTTCCTCAAGTAGCTCGGGTCCCGATGGAATTTTCAGCCGCTTTAACAAATCAGATTAAGCCGGACCCTTCAGCGCTGATGTCATTAGGAGGCATTGTAATAAATGACCCCAAACTCTGCTTACTGAGACATTTTGGACAAAGTAACAGCTTTAAAAGAGTGGCAGCAGCTTCAGAGAGGAGGGTCTGGCCCGGTGTGAAATAATGATTTGGTAGAATTTCACTACCCATGAAATATCTATGAAGGTCTTCTTTTCCTCTCAGCTTGTCCCTTTATTCAGGAGTTGCCATTGCAAATCCACAATTTCCATCTCCCCCTGTCCTCTGTATCTTCTACTCTGACTCCAACCACCTCCATGTCCTCCCTCACTGCATCCATCAATCTCCTCTTTGTCTCCTACCTGGTAG
>JAFBJS010000927.1:82773-190186 GCA_016785265.1 Paraplagusia blochii
GTCCAAACCATCTCAATCTGGCTTCTCTAGCTTTTTCTCCAAACCTTCCTGTCTGTGTTGTCCCTCTAATCACCTCATTCCTGATCCTGTCCATCCTTGTCTCTCCTATGGAGAATCAGCATCTATAACTCCTCCACCTCTGTCTCCTTTCTATTCCCAGTGTCTCTAATCCATCCATTATGACTGGTCTCACAACTGTCTTATACACCTTTCCCTTAACCTTAGCTCGACTCTCTCTCACTCCTGCACCTTCTCCACCTCTGCTCCTTCTAACCTCACCATTCCACTGTTCTCCCTCTCATTCACACACGACCTTCATTCCTCTTCACTCAAGTCCAAACCTCCACCTCTATTTCTCTTCTTCTAGTTGTTGCCTCCTCTCACTGCAGATCACAATGTCATCTACAAACATCATTGTCCGTGGAGACTCCTGTCTGACCTTTTCTGTCAATCTGGCCATGATGGTAAGACCAAAAAGCCGAAAACACTGACATTATCCTATTTATGACTTTTACCTTTACTCTTTGTCTCAGCCTGCCCATCGCATTAATTGAGCTTAAACACTTTATAAATAAAAATAAATTGTTTCCGAGCCCCTAATACAGCGGTAATCGCCTCAATAGAAATCAAGATTAATGGCAGCCACTCTTAGTAATTATAAATAATTAACATGAAACTCTTACAGTACATCAGAGGGAAACAAGCCCCAACATCTCCTCACTTGTAAACTGTAGCAAACATAAACTGAACTCGCCTCAAGGTGGTACAGTTGTTGAAGGCTGTGAAGTGTTAGAGGGTGAAATTTGTTTTTTAACTTTTTATTTTTTTTGCCATGAAGGAGGTAAACCAGAGAGCAACTGTGTCCTCAGAAAACATTTCACAGGCAGAGCTGTCCTTGGTTACACTGCATTAAATCATCAAAGTAAAGGCAGAAGACGATGTGGAGAAACCATCACGTCTATACAGTAAATCAGACCAAAGATCCGTGATGACATAATGAAAAAATTACTAAAGGGCTTTATATGAAGGACACTTACAACTCTCCTGACCGTCTCCTGAGGCCGGGCAGCCATCCTCATCATCGCAGCCTATGGAGCTGCCCTCGGATTTTCCGCTGCCGATCTCGTCCCACGTCTCTATCTGGCTCAGTTTGGGAAACTTCTCATAGGTCTCCTGGGCCACAAACCAGAGAAAAATACAATATTATGATATGCATGACATTTACGTTGCTTTGATTAAATAAAGTTACATATTGTTACAGAGACATGGAGGATATGGTATGAACGATTTCTGTAACAAGGTCAATTCTGTGTGCTGGGATGGTTCTTTTCTTCTTTTTTCTCCAGTTGTTCAAAGCATGATGAAAAAGGAAGAGTAAAAAATGAGACTCTAGGGGAAATGAAATGATGGATTTAAAAAAGATGGACAGGAGCTTAAAGAAGGAGCAGAAAAGAAAGTAGCCTCATGAGGATGAGTACCTTTCAGTACCTTCTGACAGTACCTTTCAGATTCTGTCAGTCAAAGCAAATAAATTAACCCCAATTCCTGACTGTAATAGTCTGTAAAATCACAAATAAGAGTCAGTGCTGTAGTGTCTCTTTAGGAAAGGTCAGATTTAAGCATTTTTTTTGGCGACTTTAAAATAAGCGACAGTCCTACAGTCAAAAACAGGTCTGGTTTATTTTAGCGTCCAACTCCTGACATTCAGCTTCCTGTAAATATAATAGAGTGGTGTGGGTGGTGTCCAACAGCTCTGGCCCTGGGTGGTAGAATAATGTGTTACCTTCAATTACGTCCAGGTTTTTAAAAGGAGCATTGATTATAAGGTTGAAAACCATTCCACCTAAACAAAAGATGTTTTTGTCACTGGGCTTTTATTTCTTCCAGGTCGCCATGGTAACGTTTGCCTTAAACTCAATAAAAATCCCATGGGATTCACCCATAAACTACCCAAGTGTTTAATACTGTACATAATAAGTCATATTCACACAGGCGCTTTACTATGCAATGATGTAAAGGATGGTGTGAGAATCTTAAAAGCAGCAATCACAGAGGAATGCTGCCTGATCGCTCAGTGCCGTGGGTACTGTAGAAACACATAAACACTGTATGCATTTTAATTCATCCTGATGTTTGTTTATTTCAGTGATAGATTAATGTTTAGCCACGAAAGTTTTAAGTATACTCGCTTATCCTAATTAAAAGTAGGAATTGGGGAAAAATACAGATAAAAGTACCATCGATTTTAGATCTTTCCATTTCCTAGTCCAGGTTTGGCAAGGGCACTGGGTCTGGAGTAGAATTATGGGGCTTTTTTTATGAATCAAGACTTAAAGCATTTAAAAGCCATGCAAAAAGGCTACAATGCTACAATGTTTTGGCCTTTTTCATGCATTTTTTGGGGGGGATTAATACATCACAGCAACAGGGCATATATACAATTTATATAAATAAATACCATGATCTGGAAAGATTGGCAGACCAGCTGGTGTTTTCATGAAGCACCATTTATTGGAGAAATAAAGGTATTGCAGGAAGAAGGCAGAACTAAATGTTATTATAAATCAGTATCATAATGCTCAGAGATTTTATTTGTAATTTTTTGCCAAAATGTAAATCCAGAGGAGCATTTTGACCTGCAGATCTCAAGTAAACACTATATTTAGACTTCTAGGCCTAAGAAAGACAAAGGAAACCACTTCTCAGCAGAAGCCCCTCACAGCATGAGGTAATCCTAATTGGATCACCTGCTGGTCATTCCTTATGTCCACTATCATCAAGGTGGTCTTTGTTCCATCACTACATGACAAGAACCTCTCCCTGCACACAGATAAACAGGACACTGGAGCATTAATGCGAGAAGCTGGCTTGTGGAACCGGATTTTCGAAACATGTAAGAAAGTGAAAGGAGTCACACTGTTCGGGCTGACCACATGCAGACGCACACACACTGGTGCAGAGTCAATAGTGATGAATGACCTTCGGATGAAGTGAAGGAAAAAAAAAAAACAAAACTAAAGGCCAGCTGAGTGTCTTTGCCAGCACCACAGCATTATCTCTGTCGCTGAACACAGTTAAAAGATCCAAACAACAACAAAAATAAAAATGGGTTCATCAGAGAATGGAGACTGTGGAAGAAGGGTGAAGAATAGAGTACAGGCAGGATGGAAGAACTGGAGAAATGTATCAGGATTGATCTGTGATAGAAGAGAGTCAGCTAAGGTGAAGGGAAAGGTTTACAGGACAGTTATGAGACCAGCCATGATGGATGGATTAGAGACACTAGGAATAGGTAGAAGACAGGAGACGGAGGTGGAGGAGTGAAAGATGCTGAGGTTCTCCTTAGGAGAGACAAGGATGGACAGGATCAGGGACAACACAGACAGGAAGGTTTGGAGAAAAAGATGGAGAAGCCATGTTAAGACATATTCAGAGGAGGGACAGTGGATACATTGATAGGAGAATGATCCTAGAGATGGAGCTACCAGGTAGGAGACAAAGATGAGATTGATGGATGCAGTGAGGGAGGACATGGAGCTAGTTGGAGTTAGAGTAGAAGATACAGAGGACAGGGGGAGATGGAAATTGTTAACTCGTTGTGGCAACCCCTGGTAAAAGGTGAAAGGAAAAGAAGATCAGAATGGAGAAAGTAGACTGTCAAGTACAGTAACAAACAAAGGTCACAGTACATCCATGGAAAAATTGTCTCAACACTGCGAAGACCTGTGAATATCCAGCTGTCAACACCAGATCTGTGGTTGACTGATGTCAGTGTCATATAAAGAAACACTTTGGTGTCTTCTGATTAAAAGTTATCTCCGCTCTCTGCAGGTGTTCAGGTAATAACCCATCTTGACAGTGAGGACTATGTTTGATGCTATAACTCATTACTATCTGTCATATAACCCATTTACACCCTGTGTGAAGGCACTCCTGCTCACTGTGGTCTGAGCGGGAGGAAAAACAACAGCTTTCCTCTAAGCGGTGATTTATGACAAACAACGCGGGGACGAGGTCTGTATATTTAGATTCCGTTCATTGGTAAAGGCAGACAATAGTCATTGAAACTCCCCTTTGGGACATTTAGGTTTCCATTTTGGTTTGGTTAATTTTGATAAGATCTCAATTCAATATATCTTTTTGGTCATGACTGCTGTGCTTAAAAATTGGAACAGAACTTTTTTTAACAAAAGTTAAAATAAAGAGAAGCCAAGAATATTTTTTTCATAGTTAACAAATAAAAACCCTATACTGTGTTCCTATCATGAGATGGAAAGATATGGTTCACTAGAGGCAAAGTAGTTATTTTGTTCTTCACCTGTATTTTAAGTGATTAATGCACGCTGATAAGGTAATCATTGTGAGGAATAGAACAGCATGCTCAATTAGTCAATAGTACAACGAGTACGCATTGCATCAGCCAATAACATGCTGTGTACGACCTCTGCTAGGTAAACAAAGCTCACAGAGATTGTTCGCAAATGCACCTATTAAAGCCAAAAGCTTCATATCTTCATCTCCTTTCGGCTTGTCCCTTATGCAGGGGTTGCCAAAGCAAACAGCATCGGTCTCACCCTGTCCTCTCCAATTTCTACTCTGTCTACTATCTGGTAGCTCCATCTCTAGGATCCTTCTTCTACCAATGTATCCACTGTCCCTCCTCTGAACATGTCCAAACCATCTCAATCTGTCTTCACTAGCTTTTTCTCCAAACCTTCCTGACTACGTTCTCCCTCTAATCACCTCATTCCTGATCCTGTCCATCCTTGTCTCTCCTAAAGAGAATCTCACCATCTTTAACTTCTCCACCTCCAGCCCTGTCTCCTGTCTACTACCTATTTCTAGTGTCTCTAAGCCATCCATCATGTCTGGTCTCACAACTGTGCTGAACTGTAGGAGACACAGGATGTGGGGAGGGAACAATGTATACAGTGTACAACAGGGGTCGGCAAATATTTTGGCTCTAAGAGGACAATACAGGATAATGATAAATTAAATGAATTAATTTAAATTAATTAAAAAAGCCAATGGGCCGCATCTGGCCCTTGTGCCTTAGTTTTCCCAAGTCTGGTGTAGAAGTTGTTTCCACCTGGTCCTGTGTAAAAGAAACAGCCTCTATTTTATTGTTATTTTATTTTAAGTGTAATGGGCTTTTTATAGGTAGATTTAATGCACAGTGTGCAAAAAGCAAGCATCACAGGCATACATGCCAAGAGCTGCAGGTGATTGTAAGCTTTGTCTTCTCACATTAAATCTATAAAATGTATGTTTCCCAAAATGCACACTGTAAAACTATTCCTCATTGGTTGACGGCATTTCTCCTCATTCTCTGGTCAGTAGAAAACATATCAGTATTTGATTGCACAGTCATCATCGTCGTTTTATTGGTTCAAGCACAGGCCTGCAGAGAAGAGATAAGTGGCAACCCAGGACGGACAGCGAAACAAAGACGTCGTCCTGCCTGGCTCTGGACACCGTCCATGATAAACAAGCTGAATCTTATTATGCAGCAGCACTGGCTGAAATCAATGTACATTCCATGAGTTCAGACACAAAATGCTGTGCTGAGCGGCAGAACATGTAGCAACAGCTCCCAGATAACCATTCGGGTATGGAGCTAATAACTTGGTGGGACGCTGAAGACAATGGCACTGGGCCCAGCTGTCCTTAAAGCATGTAAATTAGACAGAGAATCAATTAAGGTGCCGTTGCTGTAGAAACCACAGACGGGTCGTTGTATAATTGTTGTTTGGCTGCAGTCCAATGTAGTTTGTTGGTTTGTTGTGACAGAGTCAAGAATGCAAAACTGCCAAAGCTCCACTGTGGCTGTTGCAGAGGCACCATACAGGGAAATTAACTTCCCCAACAACACACTGCAAAAGCTAATTTCTAATTTGTCCTTGGAGCTAATACAAGAGATGGATAATTTCTCAATGCGAGTTATTTCAAAGTCTTGTGCGTGTTGTGAGCGGGGTATAATTCCTCCCTCCCTTTACCTGCTGTATTATACCAAAAAAAAAAAAAAAAAACCTGCTCTCAGATTGTGAAAATGGCTTTTGAATCAGATAATGTGCGCTTTTCCAAAGCTCCAATTTTACACACAGGAGAAATATGAAATATTACTGAGGCTCTTAGTAAACGTTTAGTGCTGGTGAATAAATAACACTTTAGAATGGCATCCTGCATATGATTTATGGGCTGTAACCAAAGATTCAGCCCACAAAATCTGACAGGAAGTTAGATTTATATATAGCTGTTCATATTAACAATGAAACCAATGTTATCTCTGTGTGTATATATATAGAGTTAGGAGAAAAATAAGACCACCCCCACTGTTTTCTTCAATTTCTTATTCATGTTAATGCCTGGTACCAGTAGGAATGTTTCCATGGTTTTCTTGCCAAAACAATGATGATACTAATGATCGTACTGTTAGTTATTAGTAAAGTTATGTACCTCTAGTTGTCCTAGTGCAGCGGTTACCACCTGGTAGCCCACATGGTCTACCCAAGGTGCCGGCCAGGTAGACTTAAAAAACAAATCTAGTCCAAAAAAATGGTCACAATGGTTCTGTTCCTGTGCTTTTTGAGCAGATGCTACACTTGCAATGCTATTCTAATGGGCACAATCATGATGGTCCGAAAAGTGGTCACTATTGTATACATATATATATATATATATATATACACATACGCATACATACATATACATACATACATATACATACATACGTACACACACATATATATATAGCCTGTATACAAATAAATCTATCTACAAAAAATATGATTATATTTCATGTAACTACAGATAGGTCTGCCTTTTTTTAGACACCAGCAATGAAAAAAAAACTAAGTTTGTTCATCTGTTAGCTAGCAAAACATAGACAGAAAGTAAACAGAATAACTGATAACAAAATAAAGTCAGTAACTCCTTGTGCAGTCACCAGACAGATGGCCAGGCTGCTGTTATTTTAGCAGGTGTGGAGCTGAGACGCTGAGGATTACCTTGAAGTTAACCTCTAGCACTTGAAGCGAAATCATTTATTCCCAAAAGGGCTTTAAGTAAAATCTAAAATGATGAAATTTTTTTCCGAGTCCTCCTTAGACTCTGCCAGCTCTGTTAAAATGCGATATCGAGGCTGCTTTGAGAGCATCAGGAGTTGAATCCCGGCATTAACTGTACCTGATATATTTGGGTGCATTCTACGTGCAGTGAAAACAACGAGTCATCCTCTGACGAAGTTCAACTGAAGGGAAATAAGCCCTGGGTTCAAGTGGAAACAGAAAAGCTACATTTAAAATGTTAAAATAGGAAATGTGGTCTTGGAAATGGGATATAAACGCTGCACGTGTTCCAGCGGTCGTGTAAGTGTGTTATATGAAATACGACAAGGTCTTCTGTCGAATTAACTTAATCTTAAGGAAGCCAAATCAACACAGAGCACTGCTGTTTCCCCTGGTGTTTGAAACAGTATCACATCTTTGTGGTAAATCTTTGTACAGAGAAAGGGAGCAGAAATAGGAGGAAGAATTGCTCCAAGTTGTCTGCAGAAGTCCTTGGATTTTAAAGATAAAATGTCTCTCCATTCACTCATCGTAAAGCTCACAATCCTTGAAAAGGCCTGAAACCTGACACCCCCCAAAAAAATGATTCCCTAAACCTCCACTGTGACAGACCTGAAACAGTAATAAATAAACATGCCACTCATTCACTGCTTATATAACAGTGCAGGCAACAAAGTGATTAATGAGACACTCTCGATCGCTGACATGTTTTAATTATTAAAAATGATCTGAATGTCACATTCATCAGCCTATGGACTTCAGCACGTCGATCTTCATGGAAATCCAAAAAGTCTTGGAAATTAAACATTTTAATTCAGTGTTAACGACCGACATTTTATAATGATGTACATTTATTTAATTAATATCGGGTTTTTCAAAACGGAAATTTGGGTTAATGTTGGGTGTCAAGACTTTCATGGAAAGTCACATGGAAATGGGGAAAGTTGATGGCCACCAGACTCTGGACTACATACAGTATATCAAAACTATGGATGGCAAGCAGAATTTGGCCTTTTTGGTTCTTGGATTCTTCCCCTTTGAGCTTGTCCTCCATACTGTCTCCGTACCTTCTACTCTGACTCCAACTACCTCCATGTCCTCCCTCACTGCATCCATCAATCTCCTCTTTGTCTCCCACCTGGATATCTCCATCTCTAGGATCATTCTTCTACCAATGTATCCACTGTCCCTCCTCTGAACATGTCCAAACCATCTCAATCTGTCTTCTCTAGCTTTTTTCTCCAAACCTTCCTGTCAGTGTTGTCCCTCTAATCACCTCATTCCTGATCCTGTCCATCCTTGTCTGTCCTATAGAGAATCTCAACATCTTTAACTCCTCCATCTCCAGCTCTATCTCCTACCTATTCCTAGTGTCTCTAAACCATCCATCATAGCTGCTCTCACAACCATCCTGTAAACCTTTCCCTTCACCTTAGCTAAAACTTTTCTCCACTCCTAATCCACAGTATCCACTGCTGAGCACGGTTGATCCTCAGTATCTAAACTCCTCCACCTTCTCCTCCTCTGCTCCTTATATCGTCACCATTCCATGTCACCCTTTAATTCACACTCATGAACGACTGACCTTCATTCATCATGTGTTAACACCACAACCTCCCAAATTATCAATAACTCTTTCCCATCTATTTTATTTTATGATGAAGTACATTTACCTTAGCTGACTCTCTTCTATCACGAATCACAACTGAAACCAGCTGCTCCATCCTGCTTATTCATGAATTAATGAGAATTCCCATTCTCTTCATTTCTATTCTAGTCAAGCTCATCTTTATGTATATTAACAATTCCCAATTCCCATAAAGCTGATTCCAGCACTCGCTTCCAGTCTTTCCAGTAAACTTACAGCCTTAGTTTGCTTTACAATTGTTGACCCCTAATTGAGTTTGACATAGTGAGTAATCACATCTGAGATTTGAAGAAGCAAACACAACGTTATCTGCTTGTTTTTGTTATTTCAAATCCAAATCACAACAAGGGGAAATGGAAGTACAAGTAAGACGAACAATAATGTTCAGTCAACAAAGACAAGACTATTATTATTATTACTGTAAGTATTAATTCCTCTACTCCCAGCATAAGAATAAGATTGCATTTAACCCTAATCAAATGCATTGAGTGGCGGTGGTGGCTTAAATCCACAGTATCCACCGCTGAGCATGGTTGATCCTCAGTATCTAAACTCCTCCACCTTCTCCTCCTCTGCTCCTTATATCGACACCATTCCATGACACCCTTTAATTCACACTCATGAACGACTGATCTTCATTCATCATGTGTTAACACTACAACCTCCCAAATTATCAATAACTCTTTCCCATCTATTTTATTTTATGATGAAGTACATTTGCCTTAGCTGACTCTCTTCTATCACAAATCACAACTGAAACCAGCTGTTCCATCCTGCTTATTCATGAATTAATGAGAATTCCCATTCTCTTCATTTCTATTCTAGTCAAGCACATCTTTATGTATATTAACAATTCCCAATTCCCATAAAGCTGATTCCAGCACTCGCTTCCAGTCTTTCCAGTAAACTTACAGCCTTAGTTTGCTTTACAATTGTTGACCCCTAATTGAGTTTGACATAGTGAGTAATCACATCTGAGATTTGAAGAAGCAAACACAACGTTATCTGCTTGTTTTTGTTATTTCAAATCCAAATCACAACAAGGGGAAATGGAAGTACAAGTAAGACGAACAATAATGTTCAGTCAACAAAGACAAGACTATTATCATTATTACTGTAAGTATTAATTCCTCTACTCCCAGCATAAGAATAAGATTGCATTTAACCCTAATCAAATGCATTGAGTGGCGGTGGTGGCTTAGCGGTTATGGAAGTAGACTTGGGTCTGAAGGCACTCACTCCCAGGTTCCCACTGAGGTGCTCTGATTGTAGCACTGTCCCACCCTACATTACTTTCAGTGGACTCACTGTGTGTGTGAGACAGGGTGTGACAGGGTGGCAGTTGTGGAGATTACCGCCCCTGAGACCTGGTAACGGATAAGCTGATGAAGATAAATAAATAAATGCACCATCAAAACTAGTGAAACATTTTTCATACCTGCTACCTGTCAAATTCCCTAACTCTGTCTGTGTATGGTGGAAGTACAAAGATTTTCTTTTACCCCAACAAACTCTGCAAATCTGGAAAACATTGCAAATTGTTTTCAACTCAAGTTATTTTTCCAAGAATTCTCGGGTTTGTTTAGAACGTTTGGGGAAAATACCCTTCAATGCTGCACAACAAGTTAGTACAAGTTGATCCTGCTGCTTACGGTTAGTGACATTTTTTTGGCCGTGACCTCAGTTAACCCACGCATGAGTCAATCGAGAGAGAAAGAGAAAACGTTGGCATGGGGATGTCACACCCTGCTCATGTCAGGCACCGACTGCGTGTGTGACTGGAGGTGTGTGTGTGTGTGTGTGTGTGAGCAAAATTTGGTTTCTGTCACCCAGAGGATGGAGATGTTATTCAAAAATATTTGACAGTGACATCACCAGTTTTCAGGGAGCATGTTCTGACGAAGATGTTGTTGACGAGAAGTCTGGGAGGGTCAACACACACAGACACGCACACACAATAGAGCTGCTTTAAAGCAGCAGAGGCGGTTTGCAGTAATCAGCCCATCTCATTGGCCAGCAGTGGAACATTTGGTTCAAGTCTCACCGTGACTGTTTAATAAGTTCATGGTTATCCTGGGACCAGATTAGGAATCCATCAACCTCGGACGGGAAGCCAAGTTTATGAAGTATTCCTAACAGAACAAAAGTGAAATTCCTCACTGAGAGGATCTTGATAAACACATTTCAGTCACAGTTTATCTTCTGAGTCCAAACCCAAATATTTCAGGTCAAGAGAGCCGGGCTGCGATCAGATGTGTTACCGTCACGTCGCTGCCACACGGACACATAAAGTGGAATGGATTTTAAGTATGTGAGTTTGATAAATATAAGTGGAAGATAGTTTCAGGTTTCATGTTGCTTGTTCTGTTTCGGAGCTCCTGCCAAAAAGGACCCTTCCCTGTTATTGTTGCTGCTGAGTCAGAGCTGTGTTCTGTAAACCTCCGCTGTGTTCTCTGTGTTGTCCCAACATGGTAATCTGATTGAGAACATGTTTGGCGTGACATTAGTTAGACAGTGCTATTGTGTGTTTATGTTTAGCTGCAACAATGGCAATCTAAGGCCCGGGGGCCAGATAAAGTTCCTTCAGATTTGTCATCTGGCCCACCAAACTTCTCTTAATTATAAAACTGGTTTGTATTGGAAGCAGATTTGGATTGACACTATCAGAGGACTGGGGCCAATTGCCAGATTGAGGCCCTTAATGTCCTGTCCTGATCACAGCAGGTGAACTGACTGAAGTCTCTTCAGAAGCTAGTTTCATTTTTATGTTGCCTGTGCGTCAACAAAAAGTGTGGCTGCGAATTTCCTAACGTCTGTTCCTACCCATAGTATTTTCCTACCCCCTATTTCTAAGGTGGTAGCATATGTTGACTGTGCGTCAACAAAAAGTGTGGGTGCAATTATTCTGAAGAATTTTCCTACCCATTATTTTCTAACCTATAGCAAAAATTTATAGCCATATCTGAGGTATTCCTACCCATAATATTTTCCTACAATTTCCAAGGTGGTAGCATATTTCTATATGTCTTAAACAACTACCATATCTATATTAAACATTAAAAAGAAAGTGCAGGTGAGTATATTTTGGTGGTTAAAGTACGGTAAAAGTACAGTAGTGTAAGAAATAGACTGCCTCCCCTATTTTCGGTCACTTGTCATCAGCAACCTGAGGATCCCCCTTCTGGCAAATCCCGGTGCTGCAGTCCCTTTAGCCCATTCCAATAATCCAGCTTTGATAGAACAAAAGTAAGAAATCAATGTCCTTGTCCCACACGCCACTGCACACAAGGTTTGCATTTAACCCATCACCAGTGGGCAGCTTTGAGCACCCAAAGAGCACTGGTGGATTCAAACCTAGAACCATCAGACCCAAGTCCGGTTCCTTAACCACTAGGCCACCATGCCTATACCAATGTTTTTCCTATAGATGGCTTAAAGAAAGCAAAAAGACACAGCATTTTAGCATTTATGCAGACAATTACTTAGAGTTCAAGAGAATGCTCTGTCTGTCTGCTCAGATCCTGGACATTTTAGGACAAATGCTGGCCCACGAGTCAGAAAGTTTTGTCCAAGCCCTGCTTAGCTGGGTAATAAGGTCCACTTTCTCTGGTCCCGGCTTTAGGACCTGGTGCTACTAATCCTAAAAAACAACTTTGTTTCAGCACCAACCAAAAAAAGGAAAAATGCTTTCCATAGCTGGGCTCCAATAGTACAGGTCACACTCTCAGAACATCAATGTCTCTTAACAAGTGGATACCTCTGAGGACAGTAAATGTGACCCACTGTGGGTAAAAAAAACAAGGTTTTCTAATTATTACTTATTCCAAAAGGTTATGCTTACAGCAGCAGAGTGCGGGTTCATGAAGTTTAATTGCCAAACTAATGGAGAGCCCTTGTGCAAAGGGACTTGTTGCTGCAGCGTTGATACAGCAGCAGCAAGGAGCAACAGAGCTCCTGCGAGCTTCTTCATCATCACCACCATCATCATCCTCCTCATCATCATCATCATCAAGTGGAAAGAATCTGTCCCCGCCCTGTGACATACTGCCAGCTCTGAACTTTTTCTCCATTTCTAGATTCCAATGCTTTAATGTTTTGACATTTTCCTACTTGTTCCTTTTTGCTCAACCAGGAGTTGTTTATCGTCCAAAACAGACCGGTGTTGCCTGCATAGAATATATGTCTTTTTTTTTTTTTTTTTCTCCTGTTGTGGGAATAAGAGAGAACCCTGACCGTGAGTCCCTGCAGTGACTTAAAGATTCAAGGATCCACAGGATCCACAGTGGGGAAGTGCTGAGTGTGTGTAAACAGGACTGAGATTTCTCAGATGTGGAACCTTGCTGGGCCAAGGGCCAAACAAGACGGCAGCACAGTAGAGAGTCTCATCAATCAGACATATAACTGGCCTCTGTGCGTAGTAGTATGAAGTCTTTCTGTTCATAAATCTGACACCCTTCAACCTGCTAATTAAGGATTCACCACAATTTTAATGATGCTCTGTGTTTTGACGTGTGAAATAACGTCAAATTGAACCTACGCTGCACAAATGTTTCAATCAAGTAGCGCACGATGCCATTGACTTTGCATTTGTTTATGTGTGTAGTGACGGACTGATCTGGTCTGGGAGTCATGTGGAAACAGACGGGCCTTTGTGACAGGGTCCACACCCAAAAACAGCTGTCCTGATGGCTGAGAGTCAAAAATCCACTTTGAAACATTTATTGTCCACATCCGCAATGTTTACAGGCAGATCCACAGCAGAGACACAGACTCCTGCTCTTTTTATGGAGCTTTTTATTGTGTGTTATTTCCGGCTTTTGCAAATGTCACGTAACTGAAAATAATTCTCTTTTTTTTTTTTTCAAAAAAATATTTCTTGCTTTATGATGTGTGTAAAGTAAATCGTAGAGAATCCATCTACCTCCATGTCCTCTCTCACTGCATCCATCAATCTCCTCTTTGTCTCCTACCTGGTAGCTCCATGTCTAGGATTATTATTTACCAATGTATCCACTGTCCCTTCTCTGAACATGTCCAAACCATCTCAATCTAGCTTTTTCTCCAAACCTTCCTGTCTGTGTTGTCCCTCTAATCACCTCATTCCTGATTGTGTCCACCCTTGTCTCTCCTAAAGAATGAAATAATCTCAGCATCTTTAACTCCTCCACCTCCAGCTCTGTCTCCTGTCTTCTACCTATTCCTAGTGTCTCTAATCCATCCATCATGGCTGGTCTCACAACCATCCTGTAAACTTTTCCCTTCACCTCTCGCTAAAACTTTTCTCCACTCCTAATCCACAGTATCCACTGCTGAGCACGGTTGATCCTCTGTATCTAAACTCCTCCACCTTCTCCTCTTTTGCTCCTTGTACCTTCACCATTCCATGTCCCCCTTTAATTCACACTCATGAAATCTGTCTTGCTACGACTGACCTTCATCCCTCATGTGTTAACACTACAACGTCCCAAATGATCAATAACTCTTCCCCATCTATTTTATTTTATGATGAAGTACATTTAAAGAAAAATGTATAGGTCCATTTCTAATAACTGGCTGTGACAAATATACTGTAATGTCAACATTGATGCTTGACTTATATTTTTGTGGCCAGACTACTGCAGGTAGATTTTCTCACATCTTTACCTGATGATTAATTTTACTCTAACTGAAGCACGGTGGCCATTTACTGGAAAATTAACAAGTGTTCCCAATCAGACTTTTCTGTTACTCTGAGGATCAAGTGCCCAAGTTTGTCTCAAGGGCTTGAACTAATCGAAGATTATTAACGTTGAGTCACATCCTTAAACAACACTCCGTCACTCTCATTGGAATTAACTTCACAATCAGTCAGACTGTCATCAGGGGTATCTGGCTGAGTGTTTGATTTGGAAACGGATTAAATGATAGAGCTGGCGAAAATCCACTTAAAGACAAAGTCATATTTTGTGGAGTAATTTTCCACTCCGGGGATTCTCAAAGGTCCCGTCTACAAAAATTTGCTGAAGCCTCTGCGGTGGCGACAAACAGAGCCTGGAGATGAGTGACAAACCCATCTGCTCAAAAGGCTGGAGAGAGTGAGGAAAAAAATGAAATCGGTTTGTGTTTTTGTGATCCTTTTTTCAAGAATGACAGTTTAACACTGATCTGAGAAAGAAATTACAGTATCTTCTAACTAAAGTGACTGACAAATGGAATGACCATGAGAATGTCCCAATAGAGACCTAGAGTCATCTGTCGTTTTCAAAGGTAGATCCATACAAATGGAACCCCGTGAATAGCATTTTAAAAAATGAGTTTGATTAATAGTTCATGGACTGAAGTTCCGAAGTGAATAACACACATTAAGGCTGGCTGTGAGGTAGTGTTATCTGATTCTGACTAAAACTCACTGAAAAAAACACCAGAAACCAAGTCAATAAAATGGCCCGTAGACTTTAGTTTCAACAACAACCGTCTCTGTAGCAACCAACTGAGTCCAATGTACCAGTAATGAAAAGTCACCGTCACATTTTCATTGATGTTTCTAAAGGCTGTCGGAGCCATCATCTCTATTTAACGGTGGTGAAACGCTGGGTGTGTTTTGTGGCTCGGTCACAAAGCGAAAGCGAACTTCTTTACAGAACGTCCAACGGTTATGGTTGCTGGCAGAGCGTTTCATTCTGAGAGTCAGTCAGTCAGTATCAAGGGTGTGGCTGCCGTCAGACATACAGCGTTTGTCACAAGTGATTAAATTAATCTCAATTAATTAGCCGGAGGAGAGTTAAAGCAAGCTGTCAGATGCAGCTGATGTTTCATGTTCATGAACTGCATTGATTTTAGTCCACAAGTTCAACCAGGTGTTTGCAGAAGTAAAAAAAATAAAATGCGATTCTGTACGTTGGATATGCTGGACGTATCTCCAACGTAAACCTTATCCACACTACTTCAACATTCCTTCCTCTTATCAGCCACAGCCCTGAGGCTCAGTTGCCCTCTGCCACCTGGTCTGGAATGAAGGTTGGGGTTTCAACACCCACGAAAATGTCAACAGGCATCGGCTCGGCTCTGTATGGTAACCATGACAACTGGGGGCTTGACAGCCACCAAGCACAGGTGCATATTGTTGTCCAAAGAGAACTGACACTTAGCCGACAGCGAAAGACAAGGCTGAGGAAACACAGGTGAGATTTTACTTAAGGGGATGGAATGCACGAGGGGAGAGAAGCGAGGGATGAAAGATTTTTCGCCTGGAGAAAGTTTGGAGATAAAGAACCAAAGTTAAATTGACTGAATAAAGAGACAGTGTGTGGAGAGAGGCAGACGAGAGAAAGTTCTTTGGAGGGAAGCATCAGAAATCAAACAGGTGCAGAGAGGGTGAGCGCAGCGAAAAAGAAAAGGAGGATTCAAAGATTGAGCGTGAGTGATGGCTGGTGAACTATCTGCAGGCATAATTTTCAGGGTGACAAAAGGAGAAGGCAGGCAGCGGGAAACCAAATCCTGCTCCGTTTGTCTCATTAAATGGCCTTTAGGGACTTTTTTTTGAAATGGCCCTTTTATTCTTGGTCCTTTTAAGCCTTAGAGCCCATCTACATGACAAACAGCTTCACTTTGAAGCCGCTTGTGTCATCACGAACTCTCTGTCACTCATTTCTGACCTTTTGATACTAACCCTCGTGCTTTTTTCCGCATGGGAAATTGACTTTTGTCACATCATTGGCTCTGTCCTTTATTTTGTGCTGTGGTAGATGTGTTTAAAGCAAGTCTTTGGGTCTGCAGAAGGGCTGACGTGATTATTCAGAGTAATACCTGAGCAGAAATTACGCTGATAATGATGAACTAATTCCAGTTATTATAATAATTAGTTATTGGAAAAAAAATCTCAACTCCATTTGAGGCATGCAAACTTGAGAGACATGCATGTCTCAGCAGAATGGTGGCAGCTAACGGAGCGTTTCTCTCTACGCTGCAAACCTGATTTTTATTTAATCCAATTAAAGCATGAGGACAGTGCATGCTGTCTTCTCTCTTAGGTATCTTCCAGTCTTGTCTTGTTTATATTGTAAAATTTTAGCAGACAGTGCAGTTGGTGTGAGGGGTTTTCAGCAAATCTTCCTCTGCTTTCGACTTGTCCCTTTTTGAGGGGTTGCCACAGCAAGTCAACAATTTCCATCTCCCCCTGTCCTGCGTATCTTCTACTCTGACTCCAACTACCTCCTTGTCCTCCCTCTCTGCATCCATAAATCTCCTCATTGTCTCCTACCTGTTAGCTGCATCTCTAGGATCATCCGTCTACCAATGTATCCACTGTCTCTCCTCTGAACATGTCCAAACCATCTCAATCTGTTTTTTCTAGCTTTTTCTCCAAACCTTCCTGTCTGTGTTGGATTCTAGCTTATGCATTGACAAAAGAACTAACACAAACCAAAAACTAACATGAGACCTGTCCTCTGCTCAACTTACACAATCTGTACCAAGTCTCTTTCAAGGGTATAGGTTCCTTGTGTCTAACATGACATGAACTCTGATGTCTTTGTGTCATCCTACCTGGTTGAAGCGTTCCAACCGCTCTTTGACTTCAGCCAGCGTGGGGTCCACACCCCTAACTTTGACCTCGGGATTTTGCCTCTGGGCGTGCAGACCGTTTCCTACAGTTTTGCCAGAATAGCTGGAATGAGAACCAAAGAATAAGAGTCAAAAAACCAGCGAGACGTGTAATGAGCTGGACACTTCAATATCTGGCTCGCTTTTCAGAGCTGCATATTTTCAGGGACACCGTCATCTTTAAAAGATATATTTTAAAATATTTTATTAAATATAACACACACACACATATATACATATATATACATATATACATACATATATACACACATATATATATGCATTTGTGTGAGTTAATTAACTGTATGTTGGATTGAGGAGGATAGACAGGATCAGGAATTAGGTCATTAAAGGGACAACACAGACAGACTGAGATGGTTTGGACATGTTCAGGGGAGGGACAATGAATACATTGGTAGAAGAATGATCCTAGAGGTGGGGCTACCAGGTAGGAGACAAGGAGGAGATTGATGGATGGAGGACATGGAGGCTTTAGAGTCAGAGTAGAAAAACAGAACAGGGAGAGATGGGAAACATACTTTTGTTGTGGCAAATATATATATATATATATGTATATATATATATATATTATAAGAATATCTGAAATAAATTATTTTTTCAAATTAAAGTCAGAAACCTTTGACATTCCCACTTACTTCTGCATGGAATGTATTTTCTTTATGCTGTACATAAAGCCATTAATATGAATTAATAAAACACAGATGTCTTCACAGGAACGCTGAGCTCCTGCAACCTTGGACCATGAACCTGTTCTGACGTGTGGACATCAGCACCTCCGCAGAGACCTCACAGATCAGTCTGATAGTGCTGACAAACGCCCTTCAGTCAAGTGACACTCTGCTGTATCTCCCCCTTGCATTTACTGTCTTGATTGCCTCCCTTTTATTCAATCTCCAAACCGTCCGGCTCGTGTGCGCCCCCTTTACCCCCACCCCAATCACTCTTTAACCACTGCCTGCTTTGATAGCAGCTGAAGTCTTAATTGCCCAGCAGCCGTGAATCTTTCTTTGTCGGGATGGAAACAATCGATAGCTTTTGGGGGTTTTAAATCTCCGCCCTCTGACATAAATGATTAATTCAAACATCAAACAACTCTCTAAAGAAGTGGTTCAAAGTGGGAGCCTGTGTTTTAAGGGAGAGAGAGTGCATGTCTGTCTGCAGGCTTGGCTCGCGATGACAGTGTTGGCGTGGAAATGAGCTCATCAGATGGGATGGCAATAAAAGGGAAGTGTCAGGGTGAGACCGACGGTTCTACCGGCCTGGAACGTTCATTGTCCGTTTGATATTGTGTGGGGAACGTAACAAATGACACCACAGGATGTCCGAGAGACAGCTTCCTGATATCTATCTAATTACAGGAGCAAATTTCTGCACTGATCTGGATTAGAGCTCTGATGTGATAAGCCTGTCGCCAAGGGCAATGTGGAAGAACATGACCTATTTTCAATGACTGGGTGAACTGACCAGGCAAAATAAAATATATATATATATGTCGCAAATTCACATCTTTGTTTTCCCACAAAGGGACATTTCCCTTTTTAATCACCAAACATTCCAGTTTGGTAAACATCTAAAACTATACACACATGACTATGGATGTCACAGCCGGCTGTTTTCTCCCAAAGTGACTCATTTCTCCATGAATGCCTGATTGACTGGCTGCAGTAAAAGCAGCTTTGTCTCCCTGATCTCCCATCTGCCTGGAGCAGTAGCAGTGACATTGACTCCTTGTGCTAACCCTGCCCTGAACTATCATGAACTTTTAAAAAAGTTTTCTACATGTTCTCACAGCCCTTTAGGCCAAAAAACACATCTGTCTTCACAGGAAAACGCATGTAGCAGAAAAAATGTATATTTGGAATATAGAACTATTCCAGGTCTACACAGCCAGGCAGTTAGAGCTTGGAGCAGGCATAGGCAAAATAAGGCCCGGGGTCTAATGCGGGCCATTGAGCTTTTTAATGCGGCCCACCAACCTTGTCCAAATTAAATAATTTATTTATATTATCATTTTACATGACACCTTTCTCCAGTACATGACATCATGAAGGGTATAAATTATGTAGAATTTTAGGTTTTACTTTTTGACTTCTACATGCTATTTAACATAGTTCAAATGAACAATCCATCAGTCTGCTCTGGACCAATTGTGGCCCTTGAGTCAAAATGTTTGCCCACACCTGGTTTAGAACTTTCCAAACAGTATTCCGTCATAGAGTTTCATCCACTGCAGTGACCTCAGTTAAAACAGATTATGGAACATCAAGGTCTGACTGAAAATAACACTCGCGTGGGACTTTTTTTTTTTTTATACATGCATCTTGCTCAAACAATGTATATGACCTTATTTAACCACCGGCAGTGTCACCTTATCTTGGAGGTTTATTTACAGCGGTGAAAATGTTCAATCACCCTGTGGCTGAGCACTGAAAGAAACCGGTTTGTAATTGGGGAATTGCTGGTTCGAGATCTAACCACACCAGGGGATGCGGTGTGTTGTGTTGAGCAAGCACCCAATTCCCTCCCACCCCTCTCCCCTGATGCATTAAAAAGGAGCAGCCCACGGCTCCTGAGTGTCCAGAGTTAATCACTGGGATGTTTCACTGATGGGTTGAAAGCACAGAGTAATTTCCGTTTAGGGATTAATACTGAAGTACGGAGGGGAGAGGGAAAAGAAAAAAAAAAAAAACAGTTTAGAAGTACAAGCATCTAAAGTCTAGAGTCAGTTCTCAGACAGGCTGGACACTTTCTATGCATGCAAATAAAACACAATTCTGTAGAAGATTATTTATGAGACCAAAGACCAAAATAGTAATTTGAATATGACCCCAGATCTATTTTTAATAGACTGCAGTGATTCATGACAGTCTGAAAATAAGTCAAAATATCTGATTTGAGACAAATGCTGTTGGCTGATTTTGGCCAGATGAATATATAAGTATATATTTATGCCTGGTACAACTAAAAGTAACATGAACATAAAAAGCATTGTTTTGGCAGTGCAATAGCATAACTGTAAACATATAGTGTCACTTTGATTAGGATCAAGAAAACTAAGAAAAACGGCTAAATATCATCTCTCTATCATAACACTTAGTTATTTTTGTTCTTATCATTTTATTTGTCCAAGCAAATGCCTCTTTAGTGGAATCAGGCATTGAAATGAACAAGGAATTGAAGAAAACAGCAGGGTTGGTAGGTAGGCAGGTATGCAAACAGCAAGTATTTTGCACACCAGATGCAACAAGGCAATTTTGCAGCTGACATAAGAATTAAGGGCTGAAACAAAGGTACTACATCATAAATCATGAATTCTTGTGCCAGTTAGAATGATAACATCAGCTCCCTGCACAGGACATTTTGTGAAACCCTCAAATTCAGCAGAATAGAACACAGACCGTAAAAAAAAGCTACCAAAAAAGAGTTCCTGTCCGAAACTAATAAAATCAACCCACTGCTGAGATACAAGAAAAAATGTCCCCATCAGCAGAATGAACTTCACCGAAAATTTTCGAATAACCATCGAGAGAAGCAAACTTTCACCGATTAAGTCGTTTCGTATCAAAAGGCGACTGCACCTTCTTACAGACACTCATCAGAACGCAAAGGTCAAGAACCACTCTGAGGAGAATTCACTGAGGGACGTCAACAACCCGAGGAGAATGCATTCTGACGAACAACAACGGCAAAAATGTGACATAAATTATTTACTGTCATCTGCCGAAATGAAATGTCAAGAGGAATTAAGGCAAAGCCTGTGAGCGGAAGTGAAGTCAAGTTGTTCTGATATGACTGTGTGTTGCTCTGTGGAAGTGGGCGGAGCCCGGCGACCTACCCAGAGACGGTGCTACAGCTGTTGGTGTAAACAGCAAATTGTTGGTTAATCGAGATTAATGCAGCTTCACCCGCCTTTGCAACCCAGTCATCGGGATTATTTACAAGACTGAACATGTGCTGAAGTATTTTGTCACAGCCACGGCCCTATTGTGCATCACGATAGATGAGTTCTGTGAAGATACTAACTGTCCGGTTGTGCTGTGTTTTGCAAAAGCGTCATAAATCCCAAACATCTTTATATTTCCCCTGCATTACAAGAAAAAAAAAAAATCAAAAATGTTTACGTATAAAAGTCAATATAATTCCATCATTCCATCGAGACAGTGATTTTTTTTTCAGTCTCACAGCTTTGTGGTTCGTGAAAACAGCCTAATGCTTACAAGACCTTAGAGCAGTAATTTCTACATCACTGGTCAATGTGCAAAAAACTGTTTTTACTCAATATTTAGTGTAACGTAATCAGAAAATAAGTTTTGGTAAAAACTCGGCCACTAGAGGATGCTCCCTTTGTATTTCAATTGCATACTCAAACAACCAAAAAGTTTAGCTGTTAGCAACCGGCCATCTTTTAGATGGAAGACGTTTCTTTCCTCAGCTGAAACTTTCTGATTTTCAATTTCAAAAACTGAATGAAAAGAACGGATTGGAATCCAGCTGCTTACAACTAACTTTTGAATATGATGAACTTGTACAGGAATCTTCACTGCTCAGACTTAAACAAGTGACAAGGGTTATTTTACCATTTCCTTTCAGATTTTATGCTGAAATCCTCTATTGTGTCATCTTTAAAAGGGTTTTCTGTGCGTTTTACACACTGATTCTTACCTCGGAGTCTATAACAACAAGGAAAAACGAGGAATAACACACATTAGGACAGGGCCAGGGAGGGGTTGAGGAGATGTTTGTAGCCAGCAAACTTTATGAGCAGGGTCTGGACATGTTGAAATACTCTGAGCAGGAGGTTTTGTTCTGAAAGGCCACACTGATCTCACACATACTGCAGGCTTAGCAGCCATTCTCTGCACTAACACCAAGCACATGAACAGGCAAACGGTCAAAAGGCGGTTTGACAACATTGAATCAACGCGTATAACACAAGTATTTCCTGTAATGCAGTTCACAAAGACGTGAAAATCAGAAAACCAATCAACAAACCCTCAAAAAATACTAAAAATCCTAAAGATAGGGAGGAAATAAAGTACTGAAAAAACCTCCGCCGCCCTCGGAGATGTGAAAAATCCTTGGCACTGTCTTCTGTGTCTTGTTCTGGTTGAAGGATAACTTTATTAGAGCGAATATTTTTTCAGAAGACAAAATGTGCAAATAGACTTAACAGTCAAATTAGCAGAGGTTATGTGTCGGGCAGCACAGCGACAGAAGGCAGCGTGTGTTTCTTCACGCTCTGCTCCATTTCTCCCATTCACTGCACAAAGTCCTGCCATTTTCTTTTTTTCACGTTTGGAAAAGATCAGTCCAATCCAAGGAGTCTTCAGTCCAAACAGTCATTCTGTGTTCCCTGTCTCTGCAGTCAGACTCCATTGAATCGCTGCTTCTTTTGTTCCTTCTCTTTGTTTTTATCTGTGCTTTGAAAGCCCAGTCTCCCACATGGTGACCACATGAAGCCACCAGTGTCACGGTGGCTGCAGGGACACTAGCTGGAATACCTGGGACATTCAGGTCCCGGCTCAAAGCATACTTGCACTCAACTTCCCCCTATTTTCAACTGCCTACTTTTTGTTGACCCCACCTATTACTTGTTCCAGCTGGCAGTTGGGAAAATTAACAGATCCAGAGACTGTCTCGTTTCAGTGAGTCACTGATCTAATGGCTGCTCGAGAAACGCCATGATATAGTGGATAATAAAGACTTTTGAAGAAGAGATTAGTCCAAGTGAAACCACAAGAAAAAACTGAAAATAGGCTTGTCAAATTCACTGTAACTGATCTTTTTATGTAAGGTTTCTCTGGTTTCCATTACTGAAAGCAGAATTTGACTACAATTAACGATTCGCTAAATGAGCAATGAGGAAACCGCATCTCCTCCGTTGCCCACCCACTGCTGGTTTGGAGGCCTGAACTTTGTGGAGTCAACGTACGTTTAGGGACAGGCGGCCAAAACACTTTCAGGTTTTGGAGCCAACCACTGCCCGCTAAAGGACAAATAGTTATTGTAGATGAATGCGATTTGACTCAACGTTTGACATTTGGTAATCAGATTATCTGGGCAGTAAAGCATGTTGGGTTTCATAGGTGGACTACATAATATGATGTAGGGAGAAACTGGGAACACCGACAAGAGAGAACTCCGAGCCAATCAGGAGGTTGAGGAGCCGAAGAAGTGTTGGCTGAGGATGCCCAATGAGGAGACTCTTTTGGGGAAGTCTTTGCATCTTGGACTTTGATGCAGACCCAGGACATGCTGTACCTACATCTCACAGCCTCCCTAAGAACACGCAGGGTACAGCCCATAGGCGACAGATCTTTTGCCCCCCCCCCCACACACACCTGCGCTCAGAACGTTAAGAAATAAGAATCAAAGATGAAGCTGCATAAAATTCTTGTTTTCCAACAGACCTATAGACAACGACGATTTCTACAAGAATTTAAAACCATACGTTTAAACACAACAGTCCAACAACACTGTACTAAAAGTTTAGTCACGCAGTGTCAGAAAAATAAAAATGCAGCTCAGCTTTACTGTTAACTCCAAACCTCAGCGGCTGAAATCACTGCAGGCAGAAAGTAAACCCCAAACAAAGCACAGGTCTCAAACAGGTGGCCCCAGTTGCCACTAGATGTCAGCAACAAGCACATTTTAGAGCAGACCTGGGCAAACTAAGGCCTGGGGGCCTGATGTGGACCGTTTGGCTTGTTAATTCGGCCCACCAAACTTGTCCAAATTATACCATTAATTTATTTATTAATTCACAATTTATTCATTATGCATTTGTATTTTCCCTGCAATGCCAGCATTTACTAGTAGATAGCACTTTTGCATTTTAGCCTTTAGTCATCTATTCAAGTTCACACAAATCTGATGCTTACCTGCCCCCCCCGCACCTCCCAGTGTCAAATCGCCAAAATAATTCCCCACCCTTGTAATTCAGTATTTATTTGGTTTTGCAAGAATAACCAAGAAATGAATGTTATTTCCCTGTAATTTATTTTCAGATACTTAAGAGTTGACAAAAAACATTTCTCTGGTCGCTAACAACTGACCTGCTGTATCATCACCTAAAATGTTCTAGTACCATTAACATTAGGAACCCTCCCTCAGGCACTTACAGCCTGCAGTCTTTAATAACTCTGGTTACACTAACAACAGGAACATGACATTCAGTGAAGCTGACGTCTCATGGTCCAGGACATTAACGTTTATGGATCTTAGGAGATTTGTCCTGGACGTCACCCCGGGCACGACACCTGGGCTAAACCAGCAATAGATCTGTCGCTGCGATGCTTTGGACCAATTAAATATGGCTGTTTATGGCCGTGTGTGGTTGGTTTGGAATTACACACCGCCACGTTGGTCTCAACTGTTTGCCACGTCTTAAGGGGTCCCAGGGCGGTTTTACCAACACTGAGCGGCTTTATCGATGGTTCGCACTGTAACGACAATATGGTTGAAACACCAATGGCTCACATTACTTATAGTTATTATGCCCCGAGAGCCTGTCCTCTGCAGTACAATAACAGCAGTGTGCTGTGCTGCAGTATGTTTGTCTTATAATTACTCATGTAGGGCCTTTATTTTAGGTCAAGTACACAGACCATGTTTTTATTTTTCTCACTTTAGCCTTACGGCACATTTATCTTAAGGTTGTTGAATTTTCAACCCCACTAAATACAAAAAAAACAAAACAAAAATAACACCTATTTTTCTCTCTTGATATCTGTGACCCTGATCTGGACTAATCTTCTGAGGCGTTGCCTAAAAAGAACACTTTTGTAGTCGTAGCAATAATAATAATAATAATAATAATAATAATCTTCTCCCCCTGCCCTCTGTATCTTCTACTCTGACTCCAACTACCTCCATGTCCTCCCTCACTGCATCCATCAATCTCTTTTTTGTCTCCTACCTGGCAGCTCCATCTTTAGGATTTTTCTAGCAATATATCCACTGTCCCTCTTGTGACGATGTCCAAACCATCTCTATCTGGCTTTTCTAGCTTTTACTCCAAAACTTCCTGTCTGTGTTGTCCCTCTAATGGCAACAATATTAGTAGTAATGTTTAAAAAATCTGGCTCAAAAGGTGGACTCAGAAATTGCTACGACTCAGTATAACAGGTCATCATTAGCCAAATAGACAGGTAAATGTAACCCAGACAATATCTTCTAAAACATGTTAAAACGGATATGAAGCGAAAAAAAAAAATCTAAAGGTTACTCCAGTTGAAAACAACTACATTTTTAATGTAGAATTTTAGACTCACTTGAAACCTGTGTCAGGGACACTTTTGGACACAGACTCATCCTTTTAGACCCTTGAATTTTTCAGCATTTCAGCATATCTACAAAGATTCCAACTAATATAGTTCTAAATGGATCAGTAAACATAAATTTGCACCAGAGAGGAAATAACATTTCCAACTAAATATATATATATACCTGACCAGGCGAAGTAAACAAGTCATTAATTTGTCTTCTGGTTGAAGTTCAAGTCCCGACCTGTCGTGGTATTCTCCCCAGGCCACTGCGGGACCTGGACCGAGTGTCAGGAGTGAAAGGTCGTCAAAGTGAGACGTGAAGTTAGAGGGTTATTGATGGTTATTGATTTCTCACCCTGCAGCCAGGCATTAACTCTGGACATACCTTTACTTACACAATCAGGAGACATCCATCTCCTGCTTTATTATTTACCTCCATTTGCGACAGACAGAAACTGTCAGCAATTTCAACTGTTCCTCATCATCACCCTATGGTAGTCCAACACGGTGCAGGTTTCATTGGAGTGTTACCCTGCACTAATGAACAAGTATTGATTAACCTAACAGCCTCGGTAATTGGAAAGCTGCAAAGTAATTTGGTGTAAGTAACATGCTCCTGGCAACCAAGTGGTACAATGCCATTTTTACAAGCAGAGAGAGGGGTGGGGGAGAGAGACAGAGACAAAAAAGGGGAGACATCATGTTGGACAATGATGTCAAATGCTGAAAATTGAATTTTTTGAAAAATGATGCAATGTCTAGACATTTTATATTGAAAACATTGAGGTGCAGTTCATGATTTTGTTTAATCTGTCTAATTCATGTCTCCCTGTGCTGGGTGATGAAACGCTCCAAATATGCTTCCACAGTGCCCCCGTGTGGCCAATATTGGTTGACAGGCAGGACCCTTTGTAAGTCATGCAGTACCTTCAGCCTTGTTAGCTACTCAATACACAATACGTTCTTATATTGCTAATTACTGAGCACTTTAATCATGCCCCAACTGAATGCCTGCACAATCAGCAACAAACTGATGAGATTCCGCTTAGAAGACATTCCAACAAGAGTACATTGTTTATTTCAAATTAAAAGATGATTCCACATTAATGGAACGTTGTCTCATACCTTACATTGTGCTGCGTGAAGCAATCAAGTGCATTCACGGACAAAAATAACCTTGTTTGTCAAGCCTTTATTTATAACTCATGTAATGTTACAGCGAGCGAGAAAAAAAAAAAAACCTGCCACCCACACTCAACTGCCACGACTGAACATGCAGCCACTCGGTCACAGGCACATTAAGGCAAAGACATAATGACGAGCCACCAATTGTCTGTCCCGTGTTAGACACAAACAGTGGAAACATACAGTAAGACTGTTTTTTAAAGACACTGGTGGCAGCTCCATAGAGTTCCACTCTAATTGGTGTCTGTGGTCGGGTCTGAGGACATTCCCGGGCCTGAATGTCACGACTGCGCCTGACACTGGGTGTAACTGTTGTAACTCCCACCTCACTGTGTCCCCGGCTCCACTGTACCAGCAGATGAACTGCAGGCTGAGTCAACAGACCACACAGACTTTTGGGAAAAACACTGCAGCCACACCAGACACAGCCACACATGGTAATCACATGCAGACAAGGACAGTACCAGGCATTTCCAGACCAGAAGAATCATTTCCTCCTGCACGCAAAATTACAGTTTCTGCTGAGTGGTCATTGATTTAGTTGACAATTTCAGGAAATGTAAAGACAAATAAAGTTTTATTAGTAGAACTGAATGTACATTTTGGTCAATGGCTCTGACTTTCCAGTAGATGGCGACATTAATCAATTTTAGTTTGCAGAGCCGTGGAAGTCATACATTATTGTCCATTATGGAAATGATGTAAAATAAATCAATTCTGGGTTGAAGATAAAAAATGTAAAATAGATTAGAAATAAGACAGAAATAAAAAAAAAAAATGGAGCAGTCTAAGGGTGAGGGAGAGGGGGGAGAGAAATGGATCTATCCCTGCTCCCAGCCATATGCCCACATGCCGAGGAGGACACGGATAACTGAGGTTGGAGGTCCTGGGGGGCAGTTGGTGTTTGGAAGGCAGACAAGGGCAAGCAGGGGCAGAGCCAGGGGAGTAAGCTATGCCTCAGAGCACAGACAGACGGAATGGACCATGATCCTCCAGTGTGGTGCAACCACCTGTTTGTCTGGCCGCCTGTCTGATGTGGACCAGAATGGTGTCATCTACTGCTAAGGTTGACAGGTCCAGGCCAAAAAAAAAAAGTTTTTTTTTTTCTCCTCACACTGCACTTACACAAATAGACAACTTGGTTTGTGTGAATAGAGTGAAATCCTCTCATAAACATACAACCATATATACTACGGGTTTCATGTAAGCAAAGTGATCAACTATAACATAATGTACATTTAGCTGTGGACAAAGAACTCACAGAACTCTCATCCCTATGTGTGGACACAGTGAGGGGACCAGGTTTCCTTTAACTACAGACAAATGTCCTGTTCATTTGTCTCTATAGTGTATGGACTTAACATACATTTATAATCATAACTAATATAGTGAATATATAGTGTATTTTCAATGTTTCTTCTTCCAAGGATTAGAACAAGACTGTACTGTTTAGAATGACTAAAACAATAGGCATGGAGGCATCTGCAATGTATTTATACTTATTTTAAAAAAGAAAGGAAAAATAATGTAAGCCAGATTAATTAGATTTTTACTGTCCTGCTCTGTCTTAATTTAAAAAAATATTTATTTACTTCTTTATACAAAATATTACTAAGTAATGAGACTCAGATACAAGCCTTTAGTATATCCAGGCCTTATTAATTTCCTAAAGCAGATAAATTACTGGATGTTCACAAAAAAAAAAGAAAAGAAAGAAATCTAATAAGGTCTTCAATTGTTCAAATCTATCATTTCTGGGTTACTGCAATATCAGCCAAATTTGTGAAAAATATATTCTTTAAAGGCAGTTTTCCCTTGACCTGGCTGCTACAGCGGTCTGATGGAAAATAAAGCGCATCCAGCAAAATTTTGCATCTGACAAAGTGCACAGCAGATCTCGGCTCCACCAGGGATAATACATCGGCCAACAAAGGTAACAAGTGCTGAGAAATAGTGCTGATCATGTCTGGGGTAATATCTTGAGTTATGCTTAGAGGAAGCCGTTTCATTTTTGCTGCAGATAATTTACGACTTGACATGCTTGTTGCTGACTGAATGTAAAAGAGAATATTTACGGCCGGGATTCCCAACCACTGGGCTGTGGCTCTCGAGAGGGCCGTGAGAGATCATGAGGTGGACTGTGGAAAATTACATGATTTTTCTTTATTTATATTCTAAATTGCCAGATTAGAGACCATAAATACACTCTGGATTAATCCATAACTGCACGTACAATTAACATGTTCTTCCATTTTCTAGGTCTATGTTATCGTGTTACTACTTTAAATTCCTGTCTTGAATCAGTCTGCTGATGCTGATGCAGATCAGGTAGCGAGCGCTGCCCAAGGATTTGAACCAAGTTACGCAGTAAGCACTTTCAACAGTCTCACTTTCTGTGGACAGGCTTTTGAATCGCACCCAGCAGACGTCTGAGTAAGACAGGAGCTCATACGGAGAAGACAAATGTTGTCAACGTGGTGTTAAACTTTAAATATGTGTTATAAGGTACGAAATCACCCGTAGCTGGATAGTTCGGATTTATTTCAATGGGTGAAAAGTCTGTTATCGAGCAACTGTCGCCGCCCAGTCGGGGCCCTATTATTATTTCATTTACACATTACTTGAGTTAAAGTACATGCAAACACTTCGGAACAGCAGGATCCTACATGTCTCTATTCTCAGTTTTCAACGCTGACCTACTGCTGATCGACTTTTTATTTTCTGCCTAATTTCCTGGATTGTGTTTGTAGCAGGTGCTAAATGTAACAAGTCTGCACCTTTAGCGTTGAGCCAAGCAGAGTGGCTGAGATCCAGTTCACATTTGCTGCTTCCATGTGTCATTAGTCACTTTAAATCAGACTGACGGGCTGGAAATAAGATACAAACACTGAGCTGCACTGTTCATTTGTCAGTGTGAACGGCCTTTAACTTCATATCAATATTCATGTATGGAAATGAAATTTCACAGTTAAAAGTTATCGAGGGTACCGTAATATAACTAAAACAGGCATGGGCAAACTAAGGCCCGGGGGCCAGATGTGGCACCTTAAGCTTTTGTTATCCGGCCTGCCAAACTTGTCTAATTGACCATTATTTCTGGACGTTAAGTCACCTATGATTTTCTCAGTCCAGTACACCCTATGGTCCAAAAAAAAAATACAGTTTCTGGAAAGGAGAGGAAAGAAAAATTCCCTTTTCTGCATTTAACCCATTACAAAAGTGAACAGTGGGCAGCTTTGGGTTCCAGGGGACAGTACCATGCTCAGTGGACCTGAGTAGTAACGTGTTTCTATTGTGGTTGGTTTGTATTGTGATTTTAATTCTGTAATTTCCCTGCAATGCTCTTATGTTCTCTATAGGGGGCGTAGAGAAGGCTAAAGCGCATTAGCAATTACCTTAGTTACAGTCCGCCTAACCTGACCCTTTTATGACCAGCTTTGGCCCGCGAGTCATCATTTTGCCCATGTTTGCATCAGACAGTAGTTAAACAGCTGGTCACCTAAGGATTACAAGTCAGTCCCCTTATCGTCTTTCCTGTACCCTCACCATCAGTATGCGTGCGAGTGTAAGGTGCGAGTGTGTGTTTGGCATAAGTGTGAAGTACATGTGGATGTTTGAGATTGGGGTTGGGTGCGGGGCGGGGTACTTTCCCCTTCAATCTGCAGCTCTTCCGTGCTTAATCCGCATTCCCCACACCATTCAGGGGTCTCCTGTAAGTAAGCCACGACACCGAACCCACCCGGAATTCTAGGAACGTTTTCCCTGCGGTTTCAGGTTACCACATACACACACAGTGAGCGCAGATCACAGGCAGCACACACACAACACCCTCCACAGTAATGTACTGTACTTTTGTTGTTTGTACAGCGCTGGATTTGTTAGCTTTCCCTCTCTACTACTGCGCCCGTCATTCATTTTAATTTTAAACTCACATTCTGGAGTGACTGGCACGGACGACAACTTCACCTGACCTTAAACACTGGAATGGATTCACGCCGCACCGTGTTCAAACTGTCACTCCAGTGGCAAATAGGCCTCACTTAAAAAACCTGAACACGTAAACATTTTCACTTACACCCTTCGGGGAGGGTTGCCAGGTTTTGCTATGGGGCCCTAAAGTTTAAACATACAAGTGAACTCTGTCTGGAGGAATCTCAATGAAACACCTTTTTACTCCATCGTCAATGTCTAATTTACATTCAGAAAGTCATCTGTATCCTTCAGGACACAGGGTAAAGTAAGGAAAACTAAGAAATCACAACTACAAAAGCAGCGTTCAGGTTCGAGGACAGGCATGGGGAAAGTTTCCGACTCCCAGGCCACAATTGATCCTATCCTCTCTTCTCTTCTCTGGTGGGTAGGTGAAGAAAGAACTGAGATAAATGACATTTAAATGGCAACTTTACATCTCCTTTTACACTAGGTAGATTATTTTATCCCAAGCGACTTGGGATTTCAGGAAAAACTTACAAGCTACAGTAGGTCATAGTAAAATTAAAGCAAAGCAACTCATAAGGTAAGAACAATAGAAGATAAGGGTGAAAGATATTAGTGAGTTGTTACAATGAAAGGTGTTTTAAAAAGAAATAAGGGGGGAAAAAAGATCACAACTCTTTTTTTTTATTTTTCCTTTACACCAACTGTCAAAAAAGCCTTCTCTACGTCATCTACAGAGAAAACGCTCACATTGCAGCCACAATTCAGAATTATAATCACAGTTGCAAACACATTATAAAAATTGGACAGGTTTAGCATGTTCGAGCCCTAGATTTCTCCTGCCTAGGCTAGAATCACATAAAGATGTTATAATCTGTTATAATAGAGAGTTTTTACTGGTTTGTAAAAAAAAAAAAATCCTTTTCTCAAGGTTGAGACAACATTGTTCTCTGCATCTTCTACTCTGTCTCCAACTACCTCCATGTCCTCCCTCACTGCATTTATCAATCTCCTCTTGGTCTCCTACCTCCATCTCTAGGATCATTCTCCTACCAATGTATCCACTCTGATCATTAGCCTTTTCTTTCTATTGGGGAGTCATTCACCTTCATCCGCTTAACCACTATGTGGTCCAATGGGACATTTGTCTCCAACACTGCCACCCAAATCACACTGCAGAATACTGTCATCCTTTCTGTAGGTGGTGGGATGTTATGATCAGAGCACCCCAGAGAAAACCAGGCAGATGGTGGATTCAACTCTGAAGAATTGAGGACCCAAGTCTGCTTTCTCAAATGCCAGGCCATCGCTGCTGCCTGGTGAAAATACAAGTTAATAATTGGCGGGCCAGATTATAAAGCACAACGGGTCGCATCCAGTCCCGAGGCCCTAAGTCTGCCTTGAATTGACCCTTGGTGTGAATGCGAGTGTTTCCCGTCAATAGACTTTTGAACTTGCCCTTCTTCTCAATGGTGAAGTGGGGGCTTTGCCATAGGCTTAGTCACTGAAAGCTACTTTTCTGTTAATCTATAAAAATAAAATAAGAGAGAAAAAAGAACTGTAGAATAATAAGTTACGCAACCTAAGAAATCCACACCACATTCATCAAAGTCCCATCATTAGGGTTTGGCCAGTTTTTCCAAACCAAAGAATCATCTATATCGTGATGCACTGCAACAAATTCGCAGGGAGTGCAATTGTCTAATAAGCCATAATCCCCGTCCAGGATGGATGAACGCCATGATTAGATCAAAGCAGAAGTTTGACGGTGTTTTTTTTTTTTCCCCGCCTTTGAACTGCATTGAAATACACACTGGCTGACTGAGCAGGCGAGCGTGTGTTACTGATACAGTCAAAACTCCACCATATGGAGTCTTGTAATCTCACGGTTTTACGGCGTAATCCATTAAAGGTCACACTTTCCTTTTTTAAACGTATGGACTTTGGACGAGACGTCAGAAATGTGGGCTGTACTTCGTCTTGTATTGTCTGCATATTATTATCGATCCAACTCTTGCTCTTTAGTGTTTTGTTTTTCGCTATAATGTCCTATAAGTGATATCACACGTGGTGCTGACATTTTGAAGTACACTTCAAGCACGCAGTCATATGGCATAACTAAAAATATTTCCCAGTGTGAACACACACACAGAAGGAATACATACAGACCATTATTCATGATTCCAGCTCAGGGATGCCAGCAGTGAGGACTTAAACAGGCTCAAAGAAGCAATTAGGGCCACAAATGTGAGCTTTCTCCGAGGCCACCGTTTCCAACTCCCACTGATCTTCATCCCTGGACTTTCTTCCTCATCCATGCATCGATTCACCTCTCAATCTAGTCATTGTTCTACCATTTGCTCTTTGTTCCCCTCCCAAACCCTTTTTATCCATCTATTCCTTCTGTTCCTCGTACTGAATGATGCCCTGCCAAAAAGACTGGCGCAGAGGTTGATGAGTGCAGTACATCAACCCAGTAAAAGCCTACCGGTCTGTTGTGGCATTTTAACAATATTAACTATTCCCAATTCTCTAAGTGGGCCTGGAACAAACGGCAGAGGGAACAGTGTCTGTTATATAAAAGTGAGGATAGAGAAGCTGAGAAGAAGCGAAATTTCACAAAGTAACGGTATGCACAAGACGAGCTGTAAAACCAAAACGTGACAAGGCTGTGGCACATAAACACTCAGTGCTGAAGGCATGTAAAGTCCCACAGAGCTTGAAGCCAACAGAAGTCATATTTGCAAACAAACAACCGCGGAAAGTTCTAACGCTGTTTCCTCCGATTTCCCGTGTATAGCAGCTCATTTGGAAACCCCATAACTGTGGACTCTGACAATCCAGCCACTTCAGAGCAGAAAATAAAAATGCAAGTTGCTGTAATATGATCACTGTTGTTTTGTCTCTCTGTCACTCACTTACACACACACGCATACAAAAACACACCGAGATGCCGGACCGAAGACAAAAATGTCAAAGCAAGAGAGAACGGGTCATGCTGAGGTCCTAGGCAGCAGCCCAGGGTTATGGGAAAGGGATGGGCTACTGAATCACAGCTAAAGACAAATAAAAGCCAAAGACTGTGGGAGGGCCAGATGAAGGCCGAGGAAGTTAGGAGCATGTGTTAAATAGAGAAGAGTCAAAATGGGCAAACGTGATGGAAAAAAGGTGGGAAAAATAAAAATGACAGTTTGGTCGAGGTTTGCGTGACGACTTCCAAATGTTTTCATTGTGGAGACTGAAACAACAAGAGCAAATTTACACAAAAGAAAAACAAATATGACAGATCACGTGAGTATGAAACAAGTCCCTGTGCACAGATGCACACCACACAGGAGCGAGGAATGTTCTTCCTCTGCAAGTATAAATTTCAGGATCCTCTATCCCAAGAAAGTGACAGAAAAAAAGGTGGAGGAGAGTGAAGCAGAGGGAGTAACAAGGCAGAGACTGAAAGGGAGGAGTAGACAGTGCATGTGAGTACAACTGGTGAGGGTTTTGCCCAATGCTGCTTCTCTGTGCAACAACAGAATGGAATCCAGATGTCACAACGATAAACAAATGGATTGTCATAACCCTTCAAAAATGTGAGGCATCCAGAGGCGCTCGAACAGCTTCACATCTCGTACAAAAGTCTAATTTAGCTACAGTAAATAACATTTTTTAGGAAAATATGAAGTGATTATTCTACAACTTGCAGTGGGCTTTTATTTGCGCACGAAAAGCGGTAAAAAATGTATCCAAACCTTTTGTGTCCTTTAGATTAGAACTGTGCAGGGCCAATACAGTCCATATACAGTCTATATCATTTAGCAAAGATGGCAAACTGAGATAAGTGTGACTATTTGATTGCAGAAGTAAAAGACACTATAAATTAAACAACAACCCATGCAGCCAATCTAAAAAAAAAAAAAAAACACAATCTAAGACATGGCTTAGCTCCATTTGTTGCATCTGAAAGACTGTCTGTACTGTACTCACTGCTCGCTGTGGGACATAAATCACAGACTGCGGCTTGTCAAACCTGCTCAGCTCTGGTTTATAACATCAGCTTTAAATCTGAGAGTCAACTCCATGTTTGACAAACAGTGACTTGACAGCCGTAAAGAATGACTAGTTTTATACCACCGAGGAAACACACTTATCCGGAAATGCTGCCGCTGCGTTGCACTTGTAATGACATTTTGAGGATGTTGCCAGCTTGTTTTCAGTGTCCAGTTCATGCCAGCCTCTGACAACAGACCTATCTGTTGAAATTAACTATAATTTGTCTTCAATTCACTTCCTTCTATTTAGGGTCAACATAACAGTGGAGGTTCATACAAAGACACCCTGCAGTGTGGGGTATGGTATTGTAAAACATGGAAAAAAACAAGAATTCTAATTGACTTTGTTGAGACAGGAAGAGGTTGATATTCAGTGTCTCCGTGATAGGACAACAAGCATAAATACACACAAACCGGCAAAGCTAAATTAGGAACATGGTAATTTTGGTTGATCTTTCTTTCCCAAAAAGACAGCATTAAGTAGTCACACATGTGCTGTAAATGTTAAGGGAAGTTTGAACACATGCTTACGTGCATTTTTCGTTCCAAGTGCAAACTCTGCCCTCTGTCTGCACAAGGAATTCAAATGCCCTTGATGTATAATTTCAAGTAGGGTCAATGTGCTTTATCATCCCTCCATGAATAGGACCTACAGCCATTGAGCAGCACATGGATCTTTTGTAAACTGATTCATATCCATGCCTGTGTTTTCCCATGGACTGGTTGGAGAAAACCACAGAGTCCTCCAGCCATTGTGAGTCGGCCACACATGAAAAACCATGTGCTGTAAATAGTCATTTGTGTCTTATTTGCCGAACACTTTTCCCTTATCGTTTTCATCGTTGTCTCTTGCTGTTTGCCCTCCTCTAATCTGCCTTGGATCTCTCATGCTACTTTCCCAGGCATGGTGTGGGCAGTAATGTCCAAGTCTTTCCCATGCAGCCTCATAGGAAGGCCTTTGTTTCCATCCAGGCTTTGGGGGTCCCCGCAGCATGACTGTGCCCCACTCCGCTGCCTCCACAATAGTTCTTTATGCTGCCAAGTCCTCCTCGTCACTCTACCATGCTTTCCTCATCAGGGGCACAGGGAGGCACTGGGGGCACAACGGCGCTGAAATGTCACCCCCTTTTATGCCCCGTCCCCGCCGCTATCGCCAATACATGCCTGCGGAGTCAGGCACTATGGAGGAGCTTTGCTGAATAGTCACAGGCCGGTCGGAGTGGTTTATGAACGCTGCCAAATGTCTCAGTGTGGCACTGTTTTCTTATTCAACCCAGTAACATTTGACACCGCCAGCAAAAGACCGGGTTCACAGCAGGGGGGTGTTTGATAACACACTGTAACAACCTGTTAGCAGCGACACTGAAAAGTAGCAGTGACTTAAATACGGCCTGACACATGCTTAAAAAAGACTAAATGGTGACTTTAAATATAAGTCATTATCAGTTGACAAGGTTATTTAAAGATAAGGATGTCCTAATGGTGGATCAGCTGGTAGATGAGCTATTTTTATATCCAATCACGCAACATATTCACATTTGGTCAATCTCTGAGCACGCTCTGCTCCATTACTTGTTGCCCTATGATCTTAAGGCTGGGGTATTCTGCTGCATAACCAAGCAGCCGCAGGAACTCGCAGACAATATGGCATTTAATTAAATAAGCCCCAAAAAAGAAGGAAGAAGAGTTGTCTCATTGCGACACACACATGGAGACAATTTCATAAAATCAAGATTGATTTTTCTTGGTTTCACTGTCCCCGGTTTCCTGTCATCCCCGCTGTTCTGCATGTCTGATCTTCTGCTGAGATTGTTTTTCCTCATAGTTCTCCGCAATATATTCTGTCAGACTCCAGTAAGAACAGAGTAGGCAGTTCATGACCTGCGGGTGTAGAAGAAGATGTGATGCACACGCAGCGTACCGTTTTCTCAACACTGCTGCTGCGCAATCAGTTAGATTGCTTTATCATCAATTGGAGAGATTCACAATCCTTGCAGGTGGAATGTAGAATACTCTCAGGTGGTCTACTGTAAGTGCAGACCACCGGGATGGTGTCTGCTGAGACTGGCTTTGCTGTAAACGGTTCAGGGGAGAGAATCACACCAAGACAATCTTATTTTATCTCTGGCCCGGTTCCATCTATGGAGTCTCCCATGATCATTCCGTCCATCCTTCCTGTCAGTTCCCACCTCCTGATGAACAGTAAACAGTATGTTGTGATGTGGCACTCTTGCCTAATGAAACCCTTCTCACATGTTCCCAATCACAGCATTCGCATAAGCTGCCAGCCATATTTGTTGCGCTGACGTGCCGTCACAGATGCTGATGGATGGGTGGTCCCCACAACTGTCTCACTGACTCAGCCATAAGCACAATCAATGCACTAAGATGTTGTTTCCCAAAGACAAGGTTTCAACCCTTAGGTGGGTCGCAGGGGTTTTTTTGGAATCCATGGTTATTTTCACTGGTTAAATTAGAGTAAATCATGAGTAATACTGATTGTTCTAATATGTCATTCTCCTTTTAGCTCATCCCTTATTCAAGTGTTTCCACTATTACTGTACTCTGTATCTTCTACTCTGACTCCCTCTTCTGATCATGTCCAAATCATCTCAATCTGGCTTCTCTAGCTTTTTCTCTAAACCTTGTCCCTCTAATCACCTCATTCCTGATCCTGTCCATCCTAGTCACCCCTAAAGAGAACCTCAGCATCTTTAACTCCTCCACCTCCAGCTCTGCCTCCTGTTTTCTACCTATTCACAGTGTCTCTAGTTCATCCATCATGGCTGGTCTCACAACAGTCCCTTCACCTTAGCTGACATTTTATCACAAAACACTCCTGACTCTTCTCCAGTCGTTCCATCCTGTCTGTACTCTATACTTCTCCTTTTTATCCGAGTTTTATCCATTTTTCCAAAAAGTTGATCCTTAGAAACCTAAACTTATGCAGTCTTCTCCACCTCTGCTCCTTGTAACCCCACCATTCTGATTCCCTCCCTATAATTTACACTCATGTTCTCTGTCCTGCTATGACTGACATCCATTCCTGTATGGTGCAAACTTCCACCTTTGATCATTTCATGAGTTTTGCATACACCCAAACCAGAGTACACAACAACCGAGAGGACAAGAAGGCCTCAGAATGCAGACCTCTGTTGGAAAGTATTGTAAAAACAATGTATCTGCAATGTAACATGTTGTTTCCTGCCCAGGGCAACACCTCCTTTAGAATGACAAAAACTCCTTTCCAAATATAAAGCTCCTGAAATAGAAATTGTGAGAATGTGAGGCATGACGACCACAACAATACCACACTGGCATTCTCTACGCTGCTCCTAACCCCAGGAAGTGAAACCATCTCTGCCTGAGTGTGGACCCGGGTTCAGAGAACAACTGCGGATTCAAAAGTCAGTCAAATGAAATAAAAGAAACAATCAAAGAAAATATTTTTACAGAAAAAGGATCGAGTGGAAAATTTGAAAATCTGAGAAGAACATAAAATTGGCCATAAGAATATTTTGATGGTTCTTTTCTGGGCAATATGAGAAAAATCTTTGACCAAAATCTTCCCATGCACTCATGTAGATTTCAAAGTAAGGCTTAACTGAGCAAATGGACCTTGAGAAACTGGATTTTCAAACAAGCGGGGTGGATCATGGAAAAGGCATCTCTCCACCGCTGTTTTCCTGCCTCTAGTCCAATAGTGGCAGTGCCAGGAGCTGAGTTTGCCATATTAACTGGAGCCAGTTTTGAGTCACCACAGCAGAGGAGAGAGATTTATCCACGTCATAATCATGGACCTGGTCTCTGTGCCTTTTAAGAAAGACTTTTGGGGGAAATTAGATACAGACTTTCAAGTAACCACAATCAAAAAAGTACCAAAGTATCTAAAACATGCGTCTCATGGCACTAATGGGAAAGAGACTCCACATGCAGACCAATGATCTCAAGAAGATGGAAACCACACATATACCAGATAGGCATGAAGATTATACAGACTAGTGCAGGCATGTCCAGTGTTCCCCAAAGGGCCACGGTGGCTGTAAGTTTTTGGTCCAACCAAGCAGCAGCACACCTGAGTTGGCAGGTTTAATCACTTGATCTCAGTCATCAGATAGCTGATAGGTCAAACTATGTGTATATTGGTTGGTTGGAACCAAAACCAGCAGCCACACCAACCTTTTCTGGAACACCTTTGCCATACCTGGCCTAATGTTTCCAGTGCAAAACGATCACTCGGTGTGAAGACAATTGTAAGAACTTGCTTTTCTACTAACTGACTAACAGTCAGGCCACACCTGCTGTTGTCCTGCACTAGCTTCAGGCCCATGAGGCTTGTTGATTCAAACAAAAATATCTCAATATCTCAGCAACGTCATAATTATTTAGATACTTTAGAAAAGAAGTGTCAACCTCATTTTTACCAGGCCACATATACAATACTGTTCCAGTTGTCAATGGAAGACCGTCACTAGATGTGACTATATCACATTTTAATACATGTTATTGCAGTTAATTAATACATATCCAAGTAACAAATAATGTCCATTAATGTGTAATAAAACAAGAGAGGTGAAGAACAGAATGGAGGCAGGATGGAACAACTGGAGAAAAGAGTCAGGGGTGATCTGTGATAGAAGAGTGTCTGCTAAAACACCTAAGACAAATATGTCTAAGATTGAAAATAAAAAAATTAAATACCTTTACTTTCCCTTTGAATAAAACATGTGCAAAAAAAAAGACTTACCTCTTCACTACATCTTCTCCACTCCAGCAGGTGGCATCATCAACTACATTCTCTACTTCACACATCATCTCTGGCAAAGCTGCAAAGAAAGACTTGTAGCGCTGCAGGTACATCAAAAACTCCCTAAAATAGCATAAAAAAAAAAGAATAAAACAATAAATCAAGTCAATACCAACTTCATTTTGACAAAGAAATTCAGACAACATATTTTTAATTATCTGAAAATTAAAAAAAAAAAAAAAACAGACACACTGGAAAATATTATTGCTGCAAAAACAATGAGTGATTTCTTACATGACCACACTGAGTTTTTATTTATCATTTTTGCGAAGTGCTAGTTATGTTAGAACACTCAACCAGCACATTTATATGAAGTGATGGACTGGCGTTATAATTCCTTCTGACATGAACTGTTGCCACCCATGAAGAAAAACAAAAACATTAGGGGTTACTGGAGTTTGTGTGCTGAGTCAGTCACTGTGGAGTGGTGTTGTTTAAAATCATAAGAACTTTGGAATATTAAAAGTAAATTGCGTTTTGTGAATCTGGATTATACATAAGCTTGAACTACACAAAAAACAAGGAGGGGGCAGGACTGTACCGCTATAACTGTGCTTTATTAAATGTGAATTTAAAGGATAATAAACATGACAGAGGGAAAAATGGCCAATTAAATCTGGATTTAGAAGAGGCTGCACACAACGCTCCAATGTCCAGACGACTATTTATGAAGTAATTAACAAGCCACCAAGGGGGGATAGAGGTGAAATATACGCTGCATCAGAAAACTTTAGACATCGAGGCTTTCCACATCCATATATAAAGTCTTTAAGAGCTGAGCTCTCAAAATGCTTAAAAACATCGAAGGTACTTTTAAGGATGTTGTTCTTGATGTTTTTTTCCTGCTGGCATAAAATATTCAGCAACTTTAGCAACTTGTAGTTAACGCTCATAAAACACTTTTATTTACTGCCAACTACAGCCTGACTGAGATTCTGATTAACTATTTATTATTTTCTTTGTTTTTATTTTCTTTTGCCTGTCATTCATCATCGGCTTTTCCGTTTCCAGGTCTCAAGGGCACAGTCTCTACGACTGCCACCCACATCACACTGCACCATATGTTACGTTATTTGGGTTAGGACAATTGCTATGCTCTTTAACCCTAATTAAATAATATAAATAAATATTTATGTATGTTTTGTTGCAAATATACAGCTGGCATCTAGAGAGATTAGGACATTACTAAAGCTTATAATATATTTATTAAGCATAAGCAAAAAAAAATGGTGAAATTACAGGAGCAATAACAAAATGACAATTAAATATTTAGATATTTATATTTATAAATATAAGTAAAATTATCTTGATATTTGGACAACATTACTGAAATAAAAATATTTTTCTGGTTATCCCTCTGTAGGGCAGTAAGTTTTCTACCATGTACTGAGGTCAGTGTGGTCATGTTTTGTCCTAAACCAAAGTATTATATTATTAGTCGTTGAAAATACAATTATTAACATTTTAAGTCAAAGAAGATGTCACAAAAATCGAAATGTTATAAGTTATAGGCCGATCTGACACTGTTTTTTTTTAATTGTTGTGAGAGACATAATTCAGGTCCATGCTTACCTAGAGAGTGTTCTCAGACTATGTTTATTGTTCTTGGAAGGTTTCAGGGGGAACGAGCTGGGAGTGATGAGAGTGGTGTCCAGGGGAGTTTGTTGCAAGCAAGGAGGATGCACGGATGTGAAAGTGGGGTCGGGGGATGAGACAAAAAACACAAAAAAAACAAAAGACATGACATGACAGGATACATGGGGAGAAAAGACCAGTCAGTTGACCCTGGAAGAAAGTGATTAATCATGCACATGCAGAGAATTTCCACACCAGAAAAGTAAAAAATTATGTAATTATCCCCAAAAACACATTAACAGAAGAAGATCTGGTTCATGAATATGATCAGTCAGCAAAAAAACACAGAAAAACAAAAAAAAAAGTCCTTATTTTTGACATCCAAATTAACAAATAAACAATATGGTAAATTAAACAGTTAACTTTGTTCGGTTTCTCTTCAGTGAACTCTATAATGTCTCTGTTGTGATCGGTGCTCACATGTGTTGGCAGCAAACAGGGCGACATATTATCGGGCCATGAATGGTGTTGGCATCACCAGGGCAGATCTGTCATCCAGACTGGTGCTGGTGAAGCTGTTCATGGTTCGGATCAAGGTCAGTCAGAGCTGCCTTGCCCAGGGGGTGTTTTCATGTGTGCTGCTACTTTAAGCCCTGGCCCCGATGTGCAGAGTTTGTGGTGCGGGCCGTCTGGGTAAACAGGAAGTTGTTGCTCCATAAAGATTAATCTCGCCCACACCCCTGTGGCCTCCACTCTGGCACATTGCTGCCAGCTGCTGCTGTGGATGTGAGGGCGGTTGCATCAGAGGCCAGGTGGAGGGCAGGGACTTAAGTGCCAGACACTACATGCATTGTGCGTGTGCGGTTCATGTGTGATTGGCCTTGCTGGGCTGTATGAAGAAAGTGAGAAGTGATGGCAGCTGGGAGTGCACATGCCAGCCCCGCTGCGGCTACATCACACAGACCTGGCCCTTGAATTTCAGCTTTTATGTTTTTTTTTGCATTTTTTTTTAAATAATTTCCTTCCAGTAAATGCAAATACGTGAATTAAAGTATGTTTTATCTTACTTCCTCAGGTGGGCCAGTTGGCTGAGCCACTGCTCTGGTAGGGGCTGGGGGGTTGCTGCTGATGGGAAAGGAGATGACCAGGTCACTGATGCAGTCGTGACCTCTGGGCTGGTAGGTTCCCCGGTTGAAAGGCCACACACCTTGTCCACCTGTGGAGATAATAGAGAAAACACACATGAACACACACCTGTTGGGATGTGAGAACGTATAAAAGAAAAGGGTGGGGCATCTGGGTGAAAGAAAAACCATCAACGCACGCCTGCAGCTGAACGCAAAGGAGCTCGTAAAGTTTTCAAAGAGAACATTCTTCGGTCCAAATGAAGAAGGAAGGACTGTTGGGATGGAGGAAAGTGAATGTAATCATAGAAATTAGAAGTTGAGAGTAACGGGCAAGGGGAACATGGGAAAAGAGTGGGTGCTAAGTGAAGGATGTGATGAAAGAAAACGGTGTGATGAGTGAGTTATTGCTCAAAGGGGCTGACAGTGAATGTAGCACATTCCACTACCTCATGGAGATGAATGCTTATGCACACAGTTGGCAGCCCTGGCGGATATCTCCAGTGGGCTATTAAAGCCAGCAGCGAGGAGGAGGAGACAGCAGGGTCATGAAAATAAAAGGCGTGTACCTCAAAGCTGGAAGTAAAATCAATGAGATCTCATTGGCTTAAAAGCATCTGTGCGGCATTATTAAGTGGTCCTCAATTAACTGGAAAGATTAAGACGGAGTGGAACAGCTCCTGAATGCTGGAGTGAGTCCTGACAGTGAGCTACGAGGATACTGTAGAATGTTCTGTCAGGACAGAAGTGTCCTGTCCTGTCAGTAAGGACTTACTTAACACACACGTAAAACATTTGATATCAGGACATACATTAATATTAAATGCATAGATGTCCATGTCACTTATGCTCTTAAAGCAGAGAAGTAATCGTTGCAAAACAAAAAGAAAATAGCATTTTTGTTTATTGTGTGCAATAAGGTCTTTTAACCTATGGTTTGTCATCTAGGCCTAGAAACCGACTAATTATGGATTAGGTTGATTGGACAGTCTAAAAGTACTGTCTTCTTAACCTATCCTGTCAAACTTGTCCAAATAGTCCAAGAATGGTTATTTTGAGGGCAACTGGACATACCTACACAGACTTGCCCAAATAATGTTAATATATGTTACCATTATGATTCAGCCTTATCACTGCAATGTCAGAGTTTCCTAAAAATTATTTGGGAAAAATTATTTTTCCCAACTTTAGTATTTTAGCCTTAATGCTTAACGTTTTCATGCAATCTATCTTATTCATCTTATCATTGAAGATAAAGCTAGAGAAGCTAGATAAAGACGGTTTGGACATGTTCAGATAAAGGACAGTGGTTATATTGGTAGGAGAATGATCCTAGAGATGGAACTACCAGGTAGGAGACAAAGAGGAGATTGATGGATGCAGTTGTGGGAGGACATGGAGGTAGTTGGAGTTAGAGTTGAGGATACTGAGGACAGTGATTAAGGGACAAGCCGAAAGGAAGATCTTATCGAACACTCCATCAATCTGCTCCTTCTGGACCCTAAACTTGTTCTATTCTCTGATATTTTGTCTCATTCTGTGTAAATTGATTTGGTGGCCGGAGTTGACCTACAGGTTGCAGTTGGTAATCAATGTTTTTTGAGAAGATAATTTAATAAACAGCTTGCATTTTCATGTATAACCATTGTATGTTAGTTTTGTGCTCAACAAATATTGTTAAATTTATCAAAGTACATACAGAGTACAATAGCTGATGAAATATGTGCAACATCATCCCACTGTTGACCAAAAGCCAAAGCTAAACCAATGTCTGGCTGGTATGTGAAGAGCTGAAAACACAAACAGCTCAATTTGGTAAGGAAGTGGGAAGCTCATGGTTAAAGTGGTGTGTCCACACGCTGGAAGGCATTTGTCTGTGTGACTTTTGAAGCAGCTAAAATGCGTCACCCCTGCCAGCCTCAGATGCTTTGTTCCTCCAGAGCGAGGCGGCATCAGTCATTTCATGTGCTTCATAAACTGAAATTGAATGGAGGTTTTCACTCGAGTCAACTGCTCCTGAACGGGGGCTGCCGGAGCAAAACTGATGTTTTATGGCGGCATTACTAACTACCAGAGCATTTTTTCTCCTTCAGTGCACTGTTTACACATCACTCTTCACGCTCCTGCTCACATCTTTTTTTTTTTTTTTTTTTTTACGACATTCTGGATTTTGACTTGAGTTACTTGAAACTGAGTGCTTACCTTTTTATATAAGACCATAAGAAGACACAGACATAAAAAAAGACAAGGGTCTGGAGGTTTTCACTCGAGTCAACTGCTCCTGAACGGGGGCTGCCGGAGCAAAACTGATGTTTTATGGCGGCATTACTAACTACCAGAACATTTTTTCTCCTTCAGTGCACTGTTTACACATCACTCTTCACGCTCCTGCTCACATCTTTTTTTTTTTTTTTTTTTACGACATTCTGGTTTTAAATTATCTCTTGGGGCAGACACTGGGCACGAGGAGAGGTTGTTTTATTGCATTAACCTTAGCCCCCTGTAGACCCATAAAACACGCTCGCATGTGGTCGAGCAGCTTCCAGCTACACATGCACATGGCCATTCACACACACACACAGATGCACACAGACCATGTTAGAGGTGAGAAAAGACACGACACTGCAGCTATTCTGTTAATGCAGCCCATGACTGTAGAAAATGCTCCCAACAGGTGCTGTAAAATGTGTGCATGCAATTACTGTTGTATTCATCAGCAACTAGATAGGAAAACAATACAGATTTTCTATGAAAAACACTGATATACTCCCTAAGATACACATCTTTGGTGCAGTACCAACACCTGTACAAACACACTCAAGATTATGACCTAGTGATTTATTTGTCATTGTTGCACAGGCGCTACTGTTAGACAGTTCCATAAATGGATGGTTGAATGGATGGATGGACAGAAAGGCAGGCAGACAGACAGGTAGGTAGGTAGGCAGATAGATAGATGGACAGGTGGATGGAGAGGTGGACAATAGGTGGAAGAAAAGATGGATGGATAGACACAGACAGATAGGTGGATGGATACAGTAGTTGCATGTTTAGGTGGATAGATAGGTGGATGGATAAGTGCAGTGTTCCAACGTTTTTTGCGCCACCGGTTAAATGTCTGGTACTTTTTTTCCATGGATCGATCGCTAAGTTGAGGCAGATAAATACCCTTAATAAAATTCAATTTCCGGTGTTCTGAAATATTTTCCTACCTAAAAAAATCTTCCTACCCGAATAAACTGTGCACGCGCACAACAAAGATTTCTCAGGTGCACATAGCCTATAATTATCTGGTACCAGACCTGTATACAAGGTTAGAAACTTGATAAATACTTCCTAAACAAATATAGTTCCATTATTGATGAAGGAATCCTAGTTCTGATATGGGTATCAAGTGTAAGTAATAGACAGATGGGGCCAAAAACATTATTTCTCTGCGGCCCAGCACAGAGAAATAATGGATAAATGTATGGGTAGGTGAGTAGATAGGCGGATGAAAAGATAGACATATAGACAGATATAACAGATTCTAAAACGCATAATAAAAACATAAAAAAAATACAGTGAGTTCTGTCTAATGCAGGAAACTGCGAATCCATAGTTAATATGACATGTGTTCAACTTCTGGCCTCTTCCTTATTTAACAAATATAAATCTCTACAAAGTACACCGTTGGGAGTAAAACAGATACATATTTTAGAGAGAATAAAGTACCATGACATCATATGCAGACAGCGTTTGGCAGGTCTGCAACTTTCTGTGCTTGGAAGAGAACGAGAGAAAGAGTGTTTGTGTGTGTATGTGTGTGTGTGTTTGTTACAAAATAGTGTAGCTGACAGACTGCAACCAGCAGGTGTGCAGAGACTGAGCAGACCCAGACAAATTTGGAACGACAACAATAACACTGATAAAAGTTAGGAGACTGAGTAAGGGACTAAAGTGTGGGTCTGCTAGAAAACGTGAAAAAGTGCACTGAGGTTGAAATGGTCTGCAGAGCCCTGTGTTATTTTATGCTGAATATGGAAGAAGCTGAAGAAACAAGCAAGGAAAAAAAAAAGAAGTGTAAGGACATTAGCGACTCATCAAGACCAAAATGTAAACATTTTTGTAAAAAATGGACACAGAAAGGAGGTCACTCACAGTTCTGTTTGCACTATTATATAACAAATACAAATGGGAAAGGGTTCAAGAATGCACTACTTTTTGAAGAAGCCCTCAGAGATCGAAGCCTTTCAAAACAACAACGCTGACACAAATTATTCTTGCGCTTAACAAAATACACAACCGTGTAAATGGACCACAAAGTCATCAACGGAAAAATAAACAGTGTCTTCGCCACAGGCTCTCTTGAGAAATGGAGATGTCCTCTTAAAGGTTGGCTCCTGCGACTGCAGAACCCTGAGAGCCAATCAAATGACAGATTGAATAACGCCATCAGCGAGGACATCGCCATAAATCAATTATCTCCCGACCACATGATAGCGTGAGAACGAAAGAGCCATTTGAGAGCGGCTCGAGTGCCTGGTCCTGAATGCGTATGTGTGACCACCTGTTTGCCCTTGTTATACCTTCACAGTTTCAGAGCATTCCTTATTGGATTGGCCAAGGACAAAGAGAGGCTGATCGTCCGGAGAGTCCCTCAATACAACCGTGTGTTTGTTCTGTCACCAAAGCCCATATTATCTACATTATATATATATATATATATATATATATATATATATATATATACATACACACACACACACACACATTTGTAAATATATGCATATGTAGAATCGATCATTTTGAGGAGTCCAAGACACTGCCACTAATGTTTTTTTTTTGGACAAAACTGCTTCAACTAAAAGATAATCAGTTTGGAATTCAGTAAAAAAAAATCTAATGTATTTGTTTTAAACTTTTCTAATTTACAGTCAAGATGGTCTTACAATTTCGAGAGGAAACACACCAGACCATCACCTCTCTTGGGGAGTATGAGCTTACAGATAGCTGCAGTGAATCTTATCTTTCTGGTTTATTTATCCAGGGATTACCCTGTGAAGCCAAGGAAACATTCTCAGACCACCCCTTCTCAGAACAACCACCATGCTCCTCTGCCTAATGCTGGATGCTACAAATTATTTAAGTGTCAAAAATAAATTGAATAGCAGTTGACAAAAAAAAAATGCAGCCTAATTTATCTCACAACCTCTACAATCCTCTCAGGCGAACAGAGACATTATTTCCTTCAGTGTTTTTTTAAGGGAGTCTTTTTAATAAATAGAGACTAATTGGAAAGCTGATATCTTTGACAGCCTTCAAAATAATTGGAGAAGATACGTTTTTCATTCGCTTTATAGTCTTGTGTTATAAATTATTTTTGTTTATAATGGAAGGATCTTTTTCTACAGTTTTGCAGGTGTTTTTTTTTTGCACATTCTTGGTATTGAGACCTTTTATATTGATCAGTCATTTTTCAGACCCTTCCAACACAATAGAAGAATGTCTTCACATTTGTCTCTCACACATTTTGACACAGATCAAATTTTTATGGCTCCAGCAAATACGATTTGTAAGCTATTCAGTGGTATATTCTTAACGTTGTTAGTATTTTTTCACCCCCATGGGTTTCAATGTGTTTTAAAGCCCCTGAGTTATGTGTGCAGCAGCTTGGTCCTCCCCGTCTTCTGATTCCACTAACCATCAACTGCCAAATGTCCATATATTGTCTACAAAACACAGAGACTTTGAAACATGGCTGTTTTTTTTTTCTCCTGACAAAACCACTCACTGAACCTTTCTGTGAGAAATGTGTGCAGTATTTGCAAGGGACCAAACCAGTCAGATCCAACTTGACGAAGCGTCCCCTCCCCAACCTGTCCAACCTGCTCGACGTATGTGATTGATAACATAATTACATCACGGCCATTACCTCAATAAAAATGGAGCTTGATTTATTTGGTGACAGATACTTCTTGAAGTCCTTTGACCAATGGAATTTTGTGAGCAATTACATCCAGAGCTGTTTATTCTGGCTTTGTCGTCCGCAGCTATCTTAATAAAGAGGCAAACCGCTTCGTAAGACTATTTCAATACTGATACCGCAGTATTGAAGCTGCCAAATTTGGTGTTCGCAGTTATGACATTCACCGCACAAATTAGTAATAAAAAACTCAGTCGTTTGTGGTGAAATCAATAAAATGTAGACTAGTGTTTCCCGGAGACTCTACTGTGCTCAAGACAAAAAACTATATCTGGTGACAACTTGGAGGGCGAATGGATCAAATCTGAGGTTAAGGCTCGAAGTGCTAAAGAGGTTGAGTCACCATTAGACATGATAAAACTTTGCAGTGGGATCAGTTTTGGTTCGTTGAACCTTTTCCTCATTCTTTCTGAATTAATCCATCATTTACAGCAGCACAAGGGACACACAACTTAGGAAAATGTGGGACTTCACCAGAAATCACCACCCTGTTTTTACAGCTTTGAACCTATTCAACCTGATGGAGACTCAAAGATCCCAAAACTGACTATTTCAGTTCAACTTTAAGCTCTAGGTTTGTTTTCCCGGCAACCAAACTAGACAAAAGTCTAGAATTAAAGGTCAAAAATCACTTTTTTCTTCTAAATTATAAAACAATTAATCAGAACATGTTCCCCTTATGCCTTTACTGCATTAGTGTCAGATAGTAATTAATTTTGTTGGTGTTTTTCTTTCCTCTCTCTATGCCAGGTCTTCCCATTTTTTTTGAAGGTCAGAATTTATTCCTTCTAATTCACTATGTCATCTTTTTTCTCTTGAGTCACGCTGCAGCCTTTGTCAATCACCCCCTGCCTCTTCTCTTACTTTTACTCTCTTATCCAAATGATTTCCGCACTAATTAAAGAGTGACTCTGCGCCACATATATCACAAGGCGAAGTCCTTGAGATTCCAATCAGTTAAGAGAAATTCTGAGTTTCTCCATCCGCAGTGAGGTTTATTTTCCACAGATTAAATCACTCGCAGATGATCCAAAAATGAGACGCTCTCGGTTTTTCCTTGTAAATAAGGGTGTTACTGTTGAGCGTGTCAGTCGGTCCTGGTAAACAAATTTACAGAAAGTACGCGCACACATACAAAGTATGCGGCGAGATGTCTTGGAGGAATAAAGGGACTAAAAAAAGACTGACGGCAGAAGGTTATGCAAGTTCATCCCGTCTGTGTTTGTGATATGTTGGCACATATGGGCACGAGCGAGGAAAATGAAAACTTCAAGTCCACATGTTGGGATCATAACACAGATGGAGTGGGAATACACAGTATGTTAACCGTGTGAAATCATCACACCAGCTCAGAGAGGTTTCAAAGGTTTTGTTGGTCCCAAAGTGGGGAAATTACATTGAAAGCAATACTATTATATGCATTTCAACAGATGTAAAGTAAAGCACAGAGATCAGACATTGTCAATCTACGGCACGGGGGCTGGATGGGGCCCATGTGGCTGTTTATTGGGGTCCATCAAAAATCCAAATTATATATTTATATTTTTATACTTCTACCTTTCCCTGCAATGTCTGCATTCCCATTGTTGACTCACTGTAGCCCTTTAAAAAGAGACAAGCCAAAAGGGGAAGAATGTTAAAATTAAAGCTAGGAGTTAAGTTTAATCTTTTCTGGTTCAAAAAGTAAAGAACATCTTACGGTAAATAGCAAAAATATCTGTAGCTGGACAAGATGCACTTCATCACCAGAACAAATAGATTTTTTTTATTAGCTACCACTACACCGCCACCAGCTTGACTTTCAAGTCCAAAATAGTTGGAGGTCTGCTTTGTTTTTATCCAATCTGTTAGAAATGTTCCGTCATTGCCTACTTGTTAAAATTCCACCCAACAAAAGGTGCTGAATCTTTGATTGATTATTTTGTTGTGAGAAAATCTGGTCTAAATCTCGAGTCACATTTCTGAGCAGAGCCGGGCTATGAACTTTGTTAGCGATACTTATTAATCCCACGATTGACAGCAGTATATTTCATATTCTTTCAATTCTGTACACGTGCACATGCACACATATGCATGTTTTATATCCAAAGTCAAAAACAATGAACATCTGAGAAACAGACCCTGAAGATCTAAAGACAATCGACCCATCATAAAGCATCCCTTCAGAAACTATTGCTCAACTTATCAGCGGCACATCATCGAGGATGTTCCATGATAAGACCTGTCAAAGTCAGATGTCAAACCGAAAGAAAATGTTTTGTGTTCAGGTCCGATTCAATTAAACGTGAAGAGACTGCTCCGGTGTTATTCCTCTTCTGCACAGAACCAGTCAATGCAGGAAACAACGAATGAAAGCTGTTGCATATTGGCAGAATAATAAAGCAACGAGAACAGTGAAAAGACTCAATTATCTGCAGGAAGGTATGAGGCAGAGAGAGACGGCACTGCCCAGCATTAGCTAATAGAGTGCTGAGTAAGTCTGTCAGTCAACTTGAGGGTTGGACTCGGTGCCAAAAAGGCAGGCACGTACAGCTTGAAAGGATTGGTTGAAGATATACACAGGCTTTAGGAGAACTTTCCTTCAGCTACCGCATTTGTTTTATGACATTTTAGAGAAAGCTGATCTTTTCCGACTGCCAGTCAGTTTCAGTATGTCACACACTCAAATCTACTATCATTCATCTTAGTTTATAAACCACAACTATATACATAACTTATTATAACATTTGTAAAGTAAAGCTAAAGGGTGTGACTCATTTTACATTTTTGCTTAAACAGGACATATTATCTTCATTGTCATCAACAAACAGTAGTCTGTGGTCTCTCCGCCCAGTGACCTTGACTCCAACAGTGCAGTATTCAGCAGGAGAAACCCCTCAACAAACACTGGAGCTACCAGGGGCCCAGTAAGAGCCGTCATTTTAACTGGACGTTTTCCCAATTTTCTTATAATTGTGTCAACTCAACATAATCCAGCCCCGAGCTCAACCACTAAATGTAACCATTTCCCCTCAAGTAATTTTTCACATTTCTCCAAATAGGAGGAAAAATCTGTTGAAACTCAACCTCTCCTGCTCATGGACCATATCAGCAGTTCCTTTTGGTTGGTTGCAACAGTGACCTAGTGTTTCCATCTCCCCGTTCTCACGTCTATGTCCTCCCTCACTGCATCCATCAATCTTTGTCTCCTACCTGGTAGCTCCATCTCTAGGATCATTTTTACACCAATGTAACCATGTCCCACCTCTGAACATGTCCAAACCATCTCAATCTGGCTTCTCTAGCTTCTTCTCCAAACCTTTCTGTCTGTGTTGTCCCTTTAATGACTTCATTCCTGGTCCTGTCCATCCTTGTCTCTCCTAAAGAGAATCTCAGCAACTTTAACTCCTCCACCTCCAGCTCTGTCTCCTGTCTTCTACCTATTCCTAGTGTCTCCAATCCATCCATGGCTGGTCTCACAACAACCCTGTTCACCTTTCACCTTCACCTTTGCTGACTCTCCATCCCATCAGCACTTGCATCTACTCTCCTGTATGCATGTATTTAACCCTAATATGCACACAGTGTATCATCGCCTCTGTGTTAAAGTGTGAATACATTGTATGGGGCAGAAATTATAGTATACAGTACAAACTGTGTGCAGTCAAAGTGAGGGATGGACCCACCACAAATTAGTTTGGGATAAGATCCCAGTGTAAAACCACACAGTCACAATCCATTCAATAACAACTTACAATAACAACCTTTAATATTCTCATTCTGCAGAAGGAGTCCACATACGGTATGCTGCCGTATATTCACAAAAACTCAACAAAATTAGACATGTCGTTAATACAAAAAGAAAGATGTGTGTTTAAAAGGAAGTGTTTATCTGGTAGGAGACACATGGAGCAGAGCGCTATTAAAAATGCATTTCATGTGACGTGATTTCTTCGAATCATGCAAGTACGCTTTTTAAAAAAACATTTGCAAACATTACAACGTAACCCCATCATTTTTATTGGTAATGGTCTTTTTACTGAGCTCCTGGCAGGACGCCTACTAAAGCAGCGCATGCTAAAGTGAGTGTGCAGTCACGCACGATTGAACAGTCATTGGGCTGCAAGTGGCTGCTTTACTAAAGAGGTGCAAAGGCCTTTGCACAGCAGAGGCATATTTCACGTAATTTATTTGCGTGTCAAGAATCGCCTTCGACTCCATCGCCAGTCGGTGTGAACTCCAACATTTAATTCTTTCTAAGCGATAAAGAAAACAAAGAGGACACCGCAGATCAGTTGGTGTGCACTCTCTGAGGAGTGTGAAGCTGCTGAGAGAGCAGGAAAGAAGAGACACCAGTGTTTGTCTGATGTCACTTTCCCCTTCCAGCAGCAGTTCTCTCATCTTTTCTTCTTTTTCAGTTGATTGGGCCGAGTTTGTATGGCTTAGCTGGAAACCTTTCAACCCCAATCACACTTATTGGAGTGCTGGTCTCCCAGTGTACCAGTCACCTCATGAATACTAAACAACTACGCACACACACAAAAGTCTTCTTGACAGTTTTTCTGTCTAACAAATTTCACTCAAGTCAAAGTATGGGGGTCTGTTTACTTTGTGAATATAAAAACGATTAGGAGTGAGCACTAAAATGGGAAATGAAAGGATGTATTAAGTATATGCTTGATTTTCAGGCAAATGTTTAACGGAAAAAGACAATTCAACAGCAAAGTTTTAATTCTAGCAGCTCAATAATAAACAAATGTAAGGTTAATAAGATTATTATTAGGACTGAAAAAAAATAATATTTAAATACTATTTGATGGGATGTTACTTAACTGTATAATGTTGTATAACATTCAGTAACAAATAGAGTAAATGTTTCTTTAATGTATTAACGCCAAGGCTGGTCAGTCCAACCAGGTATAACCTTGAATATTGTATTTCCAAATACAAGTTCAGCTGTGATGAATAATATTTTTGGATCGAAAGAATAGCAAAGTGGAGCTTTTCTTTTTTTTTTTTTTTTTCGCATGTCAATATTTCATCTGAACGATGTCTACATTACGTAATAATAAAAACCTATGTATAATACACTGGCATGCACGCTGGTGTTTGTCTTGTAGCTTTAGTCCACTTCTGGGAACAGTTCCAGCGTGGACTTGACCGCGAGTGGTCCCATTAAATATATTAGAAAACAACCCTGTCCCATGCAACCTTGGAGGCATTTTTCTTTCTACTTCCATGTTCCAGAGTTAAACACTGCCAATGAGCTGATGTGTGTCTCAGAGTGGACAGAAATAATGCAGACCTTTGTTTTATGAAGCTCACAATGAGATAAAGACAGTCAAGAAACCTTGAGTCATTAGTTGATGTTTGTGAAGACGTCATTTAAACCCTTTCGCTCTGTGGTTAGTCATATCAAGCTTCATGAAGCCACTAGACAATAACATTGCTGCAGATCAGGGGACTCAAACATGCGGCCCGTGGAACCATATTTTGCGGCCCCCGCCTTGATATGAAAGTTCAATTTATAAACATATTTTACAGATTTGTCCTTCTGGCTATATATATATATTTTTTTGTATTGAACACTTTGTTGAAATGATAGTGTGGGTGGTGGCCCTCAACTTATTTGAGTTTGAGACCCCTGCTGTAGAGCCATAGACATACAATCATGAGAGCAATTGACACTTATTTATGAAGACTTGCAATGACGTCATGCTGGGAAATTTATGTTGCATTGCATTGTTAAAATATTTGGAGTATGTTGAGACTAATCAGGCATGGCAGCACCAGCCTGGTTTCAAACAGGATGCATTTACTTCAGTCTGCATAAAACCACAAGTCCTATTAGCAGTTTTATAAAGTCAGACCTTGAACTTAAACAATAAAAATATACGTTGAAATTGAATTTGACTTGAATAAAATCTGCTAATGTATGAGAATGTGAAGATACACATCTACTCCATGACGTGTTTTTAGAAACTTTCTAGCAATAATTAAGCTGACTTAACGTTGTTCTTATTTTACCTAAAACCCTTATTTAACATACGACATATGGTAGTACTTAGAGCATGCAAATGAACCCAGGCTCATCACAGCCTCCAGTTTTTCTCCTTCCATCACAGTCAAAGAATCCATGATATTCCCTTAGAGTAAGAATCTTAATGACAACAGTGATTTTTATCTGCCTTTCTGTTTCGGAACATTTTTTCACAAGCCTCAACCCAGACATTGGAGGAGGCAGAAATTTGTTATAGTATAAACATTATTTTTCTCTGAATAGTTTCAAAACTCTGCAAAGACTGATGGAGTGTGCAGGGTTCTTTGTTGCACTGGTGGAAAAAAAGTGCTCATGAGGCACATGCAGCCAGAGAAGCCTGTCCAATCAATACACTGCATGCTGCCAAAGTATATGTTTAAAACAAGGATGTTTTACAAGGCGATTCGGAATTTTTTTCTTTTCTATGCGCCTTTAAAGTTGCTGATCTGTGTTCCCCCCACCCCAGTACTTACGGTGGCGGTGATGAGTGGACCATGAAGCTCAGCGTACAGCAGGGCCTTGTTGACACGGTCTCTGATCTCCAACAGGGCCAGCTCCAGGCTGTGGTGCCCAACCATGGCATGAGTTAACTGCTCCAACAAACTTGTATATCTCCTCCAGGACTGATCCAGCTCTGACACGCTCGCCAAGCAGCCTCGCATAACGTTCAGACAGTATCCCGCGCAAGGCTTGATAAGCGTCAAGCCGCTGCAGTGAGAACAGTAGACCATCTTCACCAGGCCCTTCAAACACTCTCTGGTCATACCCAGGTGTTTCGTGGCGTTCATCACCTCCATACCCTCATCCAGGGCCAGTCCGAGCTGCCGTCCGGCTCCCAGGGCCTCAGCCAGGTCCTGGGCCATTTCAGAAGGATGAGGTCCAAAAGGGTTCACATCCTGCCTGATCATACGAAGGCAGTCACCCATTTCGCTTCCATCCATCAGGCCGCCATCGATGCCGGGGTTGATGAGCCTCGTGTAGACCAGTGGGAAGAGGTTGTTATAAAACTGATTGACTGCAGCCTCCACAGAAACATTGGCGCCACGGAGAAAGAGGGAGAGTGAAGAGAAGAGTTGGTTGACATGAGGCAGGGCATCATCCGACATTGCTGGGTACGCAACCTCCAGCAGGGAACTCAGGTGGCCCTGGGAGAACGACAGGAGGTACTGGAACATGTCTGCAACATGAACAGAAAGAGATATAATAAAGTCATTGCCAAAAAAAATGACAGCAGAAAACAAATGTTTCTCAAAATGCTATGGCCTTGTTATAATACAGTTACATATCAATGCATACATACGCCTGAAGAGACATAACAGAGGACGGAATGTGAGGAAGTGAAAGACAGGCAAGAGAAAATGTTGTCACTTTGCATGTTCTAAATTTAGTTGGGCATCCAAGGATTTCTGGAATTCAACCAATTTGCAGGATACACAAAAAAAGTCGAGTCGCTGACATCTTATGTAATTTCCTGGTGAGCAAGTGAAGCCGTTAGGCAATCAATGAAGTCAGTGCAGAAGCTGATTAGCTCCAGTCCGCTGCCACTTTCTGCTATGCGTTATGCTGTGCAACCAAGGTGAAATAAAACTTGGAAAATATGGTCAGATTTTCCAGTTGTACATTGTCACTGCTTCATCCACAAAGGCTGGACTTGCTTTCTTCTTCACATTATTTTGTTTTTCTCACTGATTGTACTTAGAGAAACACTAGAAAAGCTCCAGCTGACGACTTATTTTCAAATACCTTATTGTCCTTATGCTATCCTTGCATTTAATCAGATTATCCACTATCTAAATCCCTTCCCCCTTCTCATATTCCCTACAGAATGCGACAGAGGAATTGTATGCACATGTATGCGTGCGTTCGTTTACACATGTGTCCTTGACACAATGCTCTTTTCCTGGTTGGTGATGTCAGCGTAGAAGTATGCCAGGGCATGAAGGAGCTGCAGCAACTGTGATAGACTGAGACAGGAGTCGAAACCCACAAACGGACACCAACACATGACTGTGAAACTGTAGGTAAGGACATTGTCATTCATAAAAAAGTCTCTAATCCCCAAATATTTGATCAGTGTCTAATGCCAACCTGATGTCTGTGTCTATGCGAGGACAGCCTGTCCTTCATCACAGACATAAGGGAAACAACAGTCACGTCTACCTAAACAGCTGCACTAACATGACCACTGACACACGGGAGACCCTGTAAGAGACCGCAGTCATTCCTAATACGCCACAAAATACTGGAGGCCATGATCAGCACAACCCCATGTCTCATAAAACATTTTAGTAGGTATCCCATTAAATGGATTCTGAACAGTGTGATCTGCATGACGTGAGCAAAGTGGACAACCGTGAGATGGTCTGCTGGTTTTTGTAGCTATAAAGCGAAGGGTGACGAGTAGAAGTCTGACCGCCGGCTGAGAAGCTGTCAGAGAACCTTCCAGATGCGTCCAACTACTGAGTGACCAGCAGGATCAGCAGAACCAGAGAGCAGAGGTTATAATGAACACAAACAGCATGAGACTGCCAGAGAAGTTTTATAGCTGGAGCTTCACATCCACTGCTAAGCCCGTGGGACTGCAGATCATGAGTGGGAGTAGTGCAGTAGGTCTGATCCACTGTCAGTCAGTCAGTGAGCCAAGCTGAAAGACTTACACTTCATGTCAGGGGATCAATAGACCTCAGAAATTGTCTTCTTCACAAAAACCTATTAAAAAATGACTCCATAAAACCATTCAGGGAGGATGAGGTGCAGATCCTTTAGAGGGGTTTATGTCAAACTCATTAAATCCTCAGGACATTCTGTACTTGTCATAGAGGTTCGTTTATTTATTCCCCAAAAGCGTGACAATAAGAATACGCAGAGGGAAAAGAGTGCGGGATACTGCCAGGAAAAAATGAAATAAAAGAGCAAATGAAGGAAAAACAACTACTGTACATGTGGACTCCACCTTGTGAACATGCTCTGACATCTGGATTCATTTGGCCCCTGGTCCGGAGCACTTCCCCATCTCTCCATGACTTTGTACTTCAAACATATCCTTCTCTGAATATACACAAGTAGCACAAGAGTCCACCTCAATTCCTCTTTACACTCCCTCTGACAAACAATAAAGTTGATCTAATGATTCATTCATTCATTTTCTATCTATGTTTTTTATTTTTTGGTCCTTCATCTTGTTCTCTCCCACACTGCAGATTCAGTTTTTCATTCTGTAATAAATCAAGTTAAAGGAGTGTGGGTTTCTCTGACTCTCTGGACTGGGAAACAGGTTGTGAAAAAAACACAAGAAACCATAGAAAGAGAGCTTTTTATGCCCTAACTACGGCTGCATGACAGTCGAGTGAGGCCGATGGTTCGTCCTAACCACTGCGTCTGGATCAGGGCTTAACCACACTGCATTCAAACACACTGTTGTGGGTGGCTATCTTTACCGTGTCACAGTCTCCCAGCAGTACGCCTCCTGGGAAATGAAGTCTGGCTGGACACAGGCTATTTTGCATGAAGTAATTATCTCCAATTTGCAAGGAAACCCCAAAACACTGAGTTTAAGTGCGTAATTGTCAGGATAACGATACCGAAAATTGAGCGAACAACCTTACTTTGTCTGCAGCACGCTGGGGTGATCTGACATACTCAAAATAAAACAAGGTATTAGATGGATGGGGAGCAGCAGAGAGGCATTTGTCCTGCAGTGGCCTACAATAAGTTAAATTTATGACTCTGCCATGGAATGTTATGGCACATCTTTCCACGGATGCTATGCCAAGACCACTTTCTCAGATCACAGGGTTTTAATCAGAAAGAACTATTTCCACTTTCACGTTCTGCATAGCAACCCAGTGTTTTACTAGCACAATTAAAGCTCGAGTGTCACCATAGTGAAGCTGCCACAATAACTGAGTCAAAATAAGCACGGTGGCAGCTGTGTGATTTCTGTCATAAAAGTAATGTTCCTTGGCTTTTGAGCCAAGGCCTCTGCTTTCCATGACATTTTACTATAACAGCTATGTGGTAATGTGCGTCTGTATGCAGTTTTACAATACATTTCACACAGTAAACCAATCAACCGTAAATTCCAAGCAAAGGTCCCAACTACGACTACTGCTTCAGGTGCATACTGCACAGCTGGGTAAGTCTGCACCACCCGGCTCTTCAAGATGTACTGACAAATGACTCCTGTCAAAATTCTGACACTTTGCTTGCAAAATACGTGAAATATATTCAATCATATTGTGCTGACTCTCTTACTTTTACAAAATCGAGACATATTTGGTCTAGCCAGACCAGGATACTTGTCAGACTCCCACTTAAACAAATAAGTCACCTTTCCCGGAAAGGTTTCTGAAATTGAAACTATATTTTAAGATCTGAATCTTCATTAGACGTTGTCTGCGAAAATTATCGAGTGATTTATCTTCTACCGCTTAATATTCTTCAGGAGGAACTGGAGCCAATCCCAGCAGTCATGAGATGAGGGTACACCATGGTCTGTTTACCAGCTCGTCATGAGAACAGATAAACAACTAGTCACAAACACGTTCATACCTCAATTAAGCTGCAGAGCACAACCAACAAACACAAACCACTCTACACACCATCTGTGTGAATGTTTTGTAAAAATAAACAAAAACCAAAATCACATGACTTTATCAACAGTTTGGTTTCTTTTTTGGCATCTCTCAGGTTTTAGAAGAGAGTGAAACTGGCTAACTATAACTATAACAGTATTTATACAATACATATCAACAATATAACGCCAAAAAAAAAAGAAACCTGAGTGATCAAGTCGATCTACGTTGAAATTGCAAGTTGTACATACAACTGTTGAAGACTTTTTGGAGAATTTCTCCATATTGGTGACTTTTAGTAAAGCCATGGAGGCAGCCATATTGTCAGACTGTTGTCATCAACCCTCTACTCCATTGCACAATCACATGTCGAATTGTGCAGCCGCTCACAAACAAAAATCTTATTTTGCCCTGAAGAAGATAGTTCTGCATAAAATGCCTCGCCGTGAAGAACTGACAAGATTTATGTGACAAACTTTCTTCCGTAACATTAACACAACTTTTTTATGGACTTTAGATCATGTAGTTCCGAGACGTCAAAGTGCGATGAAATGATTACAGTTCACCTTGCCCTCATAAAACAACAGACTGGTTTCTTTATCTATTTACCAGTGGTTTGACAGTCTATGTCTGTAACTGGACCCTTTAATGACTGCATTAGTGCATGTACTGTGTGTCTTTATTTTTAAATACATGCATGTCGGCCTATAGAGGGTGTGCGCATGTGTGCATGGCACCATGTGTTTGGAGATGTGGTAATATTGTGATAATAAGGTAGGAGACACTGTTCTCATACCATGGAGCTGTGGGTCATTGCTATCTTGGCAATCGCTCCTGACCAGACCTGGCCAACCATCTTCTCAGTAAAGCATTTTAATCCCACCATAGGTTTAGGTTTCAGGCAGGTCACCACAAAGATATGTGACATAGTGACACGTGTGTAGATTACATATCCTTGTTTTAATTAGTCAGGGATACTGACGGTACTCACACAGTCATGCTCATATCGGGTTACAGTGGAGAGGAGCTGCGATGTCATAGTCTTTCTTTCATAAGCTGGTGCGACTTTAATGGCAATAAATATGTCAGTTAATTACTCCATTTTATCATTACGCTAATGACGCCAAGTCTGAAGAGGGAGCCTCGGTCATGTGACCCAAAACCGATACCGGTGAACGCGTCACTGCAGAGAAACGTACTAATCCAAATATGAGTTGATGTATCGGGAAAATCTTTCAGAACCAATCCTAACTCAGTGTCCTTTGGTATCACGGGGTTAACAGGTGGGATGAGGGGAGGAAGAGGATGGGACAACGAGGGCGGGTGGTGAAGACGCCATCCCTCCATCAGCATTCCAGTAATTGAAAAGGCAGCTCAGCCATATCAAAACTCTGGTACATAAACAATTCCAAAGATGCCAGGGGCCAACATAGTGCAATAAGCTCTAATGTAGAGGGAGGAGGAGGAGGGACGGAGGGCAGGGGGGGTTGGCAGGGAGTGCGTGTGCATGTATATGTCAGCGAGTGTGTGTCACTTGCCAAAGTAAGGAAACTTGATCCAGGCGCAGGGACAGGGACAGAGGAAATGGAGTGTAGTGGCAGTGGGTGAGGGTTTAAGGGAAAAACACGGAGGGGGTGTTGTTCGAATGGCTATGACCATAAAGGGGAGACATGGGGGGGCCAGGCTGTTGACAGACTGATGGACAGCACCTCTGGTCCTAAGCATTAAGGGGGCCACAGGTCTGTAGTCTTTACTGACCCACCATTTCACTTGTATTTATTGGTGTATAAATCACAGCGTCTTTCAGCAGCCTATATACGGTGCACTCAGCTCAGTGAATCAGCAGCAGAAATGCTGAGGAGCGGTGGAATATCACTGGACCTCCAGCTCTGAAAAACAGTGTCGTGTTGTAATAAACAAAAGGCTGAATCACGACACGGATCCATTAAATAAGTAAAAACCAATGGAAACCCATTGTCACATTAAACAGATCTGGACGCCAGACGTTTCGGTAATAACGTGATAACACCAAGACGTCTTCAGGGCAAAATCCCAGACACAAAACGCTCCGAGAATAAAAGAATGTTGTTATTTGTTGCTTTCGGTATGTTTAACTAACAGTTACCAGGGCTGCCTTTCGCATGGTTGAGTTTGAAAGACAAAATAAAAAGAAAAAAAACTTTTGTTGGGGGAACAAATGGAAGCAATAACAAAACAGAAGATCCCAAATGCAGGAAATTAGAAAAAGAAACGTGTTCTCTCGTGTTTAATCTAAAGGAATTATTAAAAGGTTTGGGAAATCTGATTCAAGACAAACTCGCCTCTGCACTTAGCAAGCAGATAAAGTTTCATTATATTTCTGCACAGAGTCGGAACAACATTGTGTCATTCTTTTTTTTTTCCTTTTTGTCCCTCCTCTTCCTCTGGAACACAACTTATGAAAGACTGAGGGATTAGCGAATAAAGCCGACCACTGGGAATCCTTAATGGAGCCACGGAGGCGAAGAACATGAAGGCAGAGACTTTTAGAGTGGTGTCCAAAACAGGTTGTAATGAGGAGTGTGCTGGCATGAACGGAGCAGCAGAGGTGGCAGTGAGAGATGGAGGGAACATGGGTAATTCTGACCCAGCAGCCATGAAATAACAGTGTGAGTCACAGAAGAGAGACATGAGAATCACAATGCTTATCCACCTATGCATTAAAAGCCCATATTAAGCACACACCCTGGGCTCCCACAGGCACTGGCTCACAGCAGTGTTCCTTCACAGAGACATACAAGTCTGGTCATTTTGCAGTGACCTCAAAGTTTCTCATGCAAAGTCTCACCAATAATCATTTCGTTTTCACCCAGGAAACACACGAGCATTTGTCTGCACGTCTCTTTGCACCACAGTAAATCGAACAGGACAGAGAACTTTCCATCTAAATTGTCGCCAACATAACCTTCATTAGCCATCGCATGTGAAGTCTCAGACTTCAGAGATTGGGGAAAATCTCACAACGAAGACGGATCAGATCAGATAAGTCTTGGAAGTAAAAGAGATGGAGACAGAGACCAGACTGGACCAATCAACAGCTGAAAAACACAGAAATCCCAGCAGACTCTCAGTCTGTGTTGAGAAAAGCTTAATAATGGTGCACAGAGAACAAACCCCGAGAGATGTGACATTGTCTACTGAGGAACTTCCTGGACACCAAGCTTATTGCTTTCATATGAGGGAGTCGGATGAGGCTTAACGACGACGACAAGAGTGTCTGCCTCGTAAAATCGAAAAAAAAAAAATAGGATTTCAATGGATCCCAGGCCCGGGATAAGAGGCAGTGTGCGATGCACTTGCAAAACATTTATGTAAGACACTAGTGTTGATGAGTTTATAATGAAATATGGCTGTGCAGACTTAAAGCATAGCACTGAATTTACAGCCCTAAAGTTCCTATATCCCTTCCTAAAGGCTCACAGTGCAGTGTGATTTAGGTGGCAGCCATGGAGACTGATGCTATTCAGACCTGGTTTTGTATAAGTGGAAGAAGATGAACGGACTTTAGCCATCTGACAACAGGTTAAGGTGTACGTGCAGAGATAGTCTTCTCCAGACTTTTGACTCAAACTTGGACCTAAAATATAACAGTGGGGCTTAGAGATTTCTATGCCCTCTTTTGGGGAAACACGGCCTTTGCTCAAAAAAATTTAATGAAATAAGATTGGAGGTAGAACTTTAACTATAATATAAATTAATAGTATCATTTGGAAAAAATTGACAGGCTGGATTAAAATGCCAAATGGATCAAAACCGGCACACGGGCCATAAATTGCCCAGGTCTACGCTAGGTTAAAACATGATAGGTCCGAAAAAGATACCTTGCAGGATTTGGTTAACAATGATCTTGTTAATAAATCCCAAAATGTTGCTTGACGACCACGACTTTAACAAGTATTAAATCAAACCAGCTGGACACAAAAAACAGTCGGTTAAACGGTTGAAAGTGAACCGTACGCTTGAGGGATGACAGATTTCAGTTCATGCTGCATATTTAGGATGAACACCAACTTTTCTGGCAACGGAGTTTGTAATGATGTGGAATAAAAAAAATGAAAGCCTTTTTGTGGCAAGGAGCAAAGTCATCGAGACTTTTCTCTGTTTATGGTTCCATTCCATGGAGCACACATTTGGCAGCTGGTTTATCATCCAGACACGAGATCGCGGAGCACATGCCAGCGAGTGAGATGTTGGCACGGTGCCCACCGGGACCCAGCATGTTCTTGTTAAGCAACCGATGCTGACAAAGCAAGGACCACAAACAGAGTGAGACACCCAGGAAGAAGGAGGAAGGAGGAGAAGCGGAGAAGAATGAGAGTGTGAATCTCAACAGTGACTAGAAAATATTTTGGCTTTGCATGCACAACAGTGCATTAACACACTTGTGCATAATTTAAATAACATTTAGCCACCAGTCCCAGACCCTCCTCGTGTTTCTTCTCCCACTTCCTAAAGCCAAGAGGACTTTCCTGAATTCTCACACATCCATGCAGAGATGAGACAATCAGATGAAAAGCAGAAATAGTCAGAGAAGCTGTGAGTGACTTTATGACTGCAATAGACTTGGAGCTCTCGTCTCTCCCTCGTCTCCCCCCTCCTCCCTTCTGTCCTTTGTTCTCTCTGCCTTATTCCCCCGTGAGCCGGAGCCCTGCAAACTCTGCGGGAAATGCATCCCACTCTGTCACGTCTACTGAGGAGGCTAAAGGTGTCGTCAAAAGCAAAGACACTTAAAGACGGCACGCAGACACACGTAATGTTTTTTCGCTCTGATATTAGGGAGGGTAAATATTTTACCTCCACCCTCAGTGATTAAACTGGACGTGTAGGGTTAGAATCCGGATATCCTCCCTAATTTGCGAGTGAGATCATGGAGCAGTCGGTGTTACGTCGCGTCCAAGCACCAGCCTCTAGAGCAATAACTCTGTCGGTCAAAACATCTGCAGGAGGAAAATACATGCAGTGAGGCAAAAAAGAAAAAAAAATCTAAGCGATGTGAGAACAAAATCGCTAACAAGGGGACAGGCAAAATGAGTGTGAGAACTTCCAGAGAACAGATTTCATCATAGCTGAATTATTTGTCTGATGAAAGATGGGACACAATAGGAGTGTTTAATTACTTCTGTCTGTGTCTGCACATGAAGGTGTGCAGACACACCTCTGGTGGGAGACGAGCACAAATCACTCATCGTCAAAAAATGAAGGAACTTCCAATAGGTTTATAATCAGAAATCTGGTGAGGTATTGGTATCAGTTTTTCACCAAATGGGGGGAAAAAAAAAACAATGTGCTGAGGGTTTGGAGGTTGGGTGTAGAAAGTCCCTGATATACCCAGGGAGGAGGCGATTTCCCAAGCGCATGAGAGACAATTAGTGAGTAGAACTCAACCACCTGTGTGTGTCCTGAGAGACCGTCTGTAAAAAAGATGGACCAAACAGCCTGAGCCTCTGACTCATTTCTGGTTTGTTAGTTTGGTCATAAACAGCAGACCAAGCCGGGTCTTATGTCTCTACAAGGATGTTAGTTGATCACTATGGAACTGACAGGAAATGAAGTTAAAAATGAGGTTATAGGAGTTGATCAGTTAATAAAGCTGCTTATTCAGAGGTTAGAACATCAAATGTGTGCAATAAATATCTATTTTTGTATGGATATGGAGGTAGAACCTTAGTTTCTTGCACAGCTGACCATAAAAAAAATCTATTCAATGACAAAATCTTTTGTAAACTTAATTATCTTCACGTCATTAAACCCTTCTGTAAACGGTGTCTTATCTGATAATTTGTACTTTTTGGGAGTGTCTGGTAAACCAGGCCTCAACATGTTTCTTTGCTTTGTCTGTGCGAGAGATTAACTGTTCTTTGAGGTATTAAGTAAATATTACTGATAAATATTCAATATTTTCCATTGTACAGAGGTCATTATGGCCTGGTTTGTAAAGACGGTGTGAGGTGTGAACACTGCTGTCCTAGTAATTCAAATCTGATACCTTCTGAACTTCAGAACATCCATCGTATATCTTCTAGTCAATTGATTTACGTTCAGATGCCATGACTTGGTCCTTTGCACATCCGTTACGCTAGTGATCAAATGTGTGTCAACTTTTTCTCCACAATTCCTTCCCAGTAATCTGAGTATATGGTCATTAAACCCATCTGTCTCTTTATCACATACAGTACATACGCATACGCACTCTTGGCAGTGGTGACTCTTGCCTAACAAAATGACAACTGTTCACTACGAAGTTATATTTTTTAGACAGTACGGCTGTAGTTCAAAACTTGAGAAGCAAAATTTGTAAAGAAGCACAGAAGTGTTTACCAAAGTGACAAAGTCCTGCGCACACAAGTACAAAATATAGATCAAATAACTGCACTGGAAGTTAACTAATAATAATAACCTCTCTGATTCTGAAGGACTTATAGTCAAAGACTTTACAGACAAAACCTTTGTTTGTACCTTTAGGGGGTGACGTCTCAAAGGAATGAAAAGACTACTTAAAATAATCAAGTACACACATTATTTATTCCCTTTTCACCACTTGGCATGCAAGTACTGGCATCGCTGATTAATACAAAAACATATTCTCATTATTTAATGGAATACAACCACTGGCTATTTGACAAAAGGCTTTCAGGCAGTACTTTGAGATAGTACATAAATGGTCTGAGAAATGTGATGACATCATTTAGACATCACAGGTCCTTTAGTTATTTCACTGTTATTTCCCATCGCAACCTATTCTGGCTAGGAAAAAGATTTGGATTTTGCATGCATGCCGAGACTTGAGTCAACCAAGATCTCCGAAGAGAAGCAGAAACCAGTAATGAAATGGGAATTGGCACATTTTCATAAGGAAGTTATTAAGATATTAATGGGTTCAAAGAAACATAACCATAAAGTTGATGAATGCGCGAATATTTTGTTTTTCGAGTCTGCCAAATAAAAAGAAACTATTTTGACATTTGGGCCACAATGTGCAACAATCTAAACATCTAAAATGTGCAACATCGGCCAAGTCAGGAGCAGAGAGATTAAGCATGAAGGAAGTATTGACATTGCAGGGAAAAGGCAGAAGAATAAACTTAATCTAAAATAGTAGTATAATTTGGCCAAGTTTGATGGGCCATATTGAAATGCCAAAAGGGCCACATCAGTCTCCCCAAACCTTAGTTTGCCCACATCAGACCAACATAGATGAACTACCTACATTGCTTGTTTGTTTTATTCTGTAGTTTTTTTTTTTTTTCTAGGACTTAATATCAACAAAACCATCTAAGATGATGGTATCATGTGATAAGAAAGCAAGACATCAAAAGACAGAATAAGGTATCATATAGTCATATGGTTGTGAAGACAGGTCAACCCTGCCCTGCTGTAGGAACTTTTTACGAGTATTTTTATAGCTTTATCACTATTTTCCAGCTCCCACTAAAATTGGCAGGTGAAGAGAGATGACCAGCCAAATGTTCTGCTGCAAATTAAGTTTGCTGAAATGACAGTTTTCTTAAAAGTTTTAATAAAAGTGACAGCAAAGTTGTTTACCCAAGCCACAGTGTGCAATATTTACTGCCATATACGATGAAGCGAAATGGGCCACACTGGGTTTTTTTTTTTTTTTTTTTTTAAACAGCTGAGTGTGGTTGTGTTAGTAAATGTTGATGTGCTTTTATATCGACCCCTGGTTGTATACAGGATTTAGAATTCTAATTCTCTGCATCCTCTAAAAAATGTTTTTATATTTTATATCAATATCAGGCTCATAAAAATGGTTGTGAGCCATTCACAGATCTACGGTCTGCCTATACTGGGTTTTTCATAGAGAATAATGCAGAACAGGGAGGTTGGAAGGAGAGGTTTCGCTAAAAATAAAATCCAAACAAACAAAAAACACAATTACTATACACAAATTGTATCACTCACAGTAAAATTACTGTAATTACTGAAAGTGTTCCGGTTAATCTTTCTGTGTCATGACAGGAGGAGCAGATAATAACAAAGGAGACCCTCTTCCAGGCACCGGAGGCTCCAGAAGGCCACCATACCCTTCTTTTCCTGTCTACCCTCAGTGATCTCTCTCAGCAGCTCTGTAGCTGCCAAACCCACTAAATACGGGGAAGTTCTGATGCCCAATGTGGTGAGCTGAATGCTTGTCTGCACACCAGCTACTGTGATGCAGGGGAGTTAGAACTGTACAAATAATTATTCTTCGTGAAAGAGGGGGAGCCGGCTATTTTTGGTTTTTATTGCTACTTATATAAGGGGCGGGGGGCTATTCAGGTTCAGATGAGCAAAGCGCTGCGTGCAGGTAGGATTTGTGGAAGCCCATGCATGTACAAAAGACAACCCATCAACCACGCAATCCTGACATCTCTTTCCCTTCCGTCAACAACCAGCCAGAGTTCCAGGCAAATCCCTTCCATCCCCAGCTTGGCCCCACTGTCCTGGCTCTTACCCTGAAAGGCATCCGAATGGCCAGAGATGACATGCTCCAGTTCATAGCTGTAGGAGTGAATGTTGTGGAGGGTTTCTCGTTTCACGGCAAACTGGTAGCTCTCTTCCATTTTGCGGGTGCAGCAGGATGGACCCTTGTTCTTGCATATCAACAGATCCACATCTGGAAAAGTCAAGAAGAACAGCAGAACATGTTAGGGAAACAGTGTTGAGAAATAAATTGTTGAAATTTTCCTAAGTCATACTCTTAATCCTGCACAGGGTCAAAGGGAGAGCTGGAGCCCAACTGAGCAGCCATTGGGTGAGAGAGGGATACACCCTGGATAGATCTACAGTCCATCACCGGGCCACATACGGTGACAAACAACCATTCACAAATACACATTCAAAACTGTGATAACATCCAACTGTCCAATAAATTTCATAGATAGAACTTCATTAAGCCCTTGGGGATCCTTCAGGAAATTATGGGATTTGGGGCAGCGAGCTGAGCCAGCGCCAGGAGAGCACTGTGTGGGGGCGATACGATGCTCAGGGCACCTCAGCGGTAACTTTGGTGGTAGGCGGATTCGAACCTGGGGCCTTGCAGACCCATGTTCATTCCCTTAACCACTAGGCCACCAACTGCCCCCAAACTCATATTTTTGTTCAAGAAAAAAAAAAGAAACTCCATATGGTAGGGATTGGAATCAAACCAATGACCACTGATTTCACAGTAAGGCAAGAGCACCAATCACATTGTGTTCTTGGTTAGTACTATTATTAGGTATCTGAAAAAGCCATTGTTTAGAGTTAAATTATTACAGAGTGAAGGTTCTCAGGTTGATTTTACCATTTTCTAGTGTAAACATCAACGATCTCCAAACTCATAAGGACGTCGGACAACTGTCCAAGTCCAAGACCAAAATGTGCGAGTCCCTTATGATAACTCATTTCACAAGTGGGAAGCTCTGGATGGGGTTGCTGGAGGCAGGTGTTGTAACCAGAGCCTGAAGCATGGCCTTAGGAGAGACCGCAAGACCAGTGCCCCACTGTCCAAATCCCACCATGAAACACAATAGGGTTGCATTCTCAGTCCCTCTTTCCCTTTCTGCTGCCTCTCTACCATTTGCCCGGCAGATCCCATTGAGGCATGGGCGTCTCTTAATTACCCTGTGAGGCTCCATTTGTTCCCATCCTAAAGCCAGACAAGTGAAGTCATAACAGGCTGTCCTGCCCTTATTTGCTCTGCGGCACAGATACAGTGGCTGTTTTTTTAAATAATCTGATATATATTAACTTTTACCGTACAACATCACTACTGTAAGTACTTACCAAATTAGTCAGAGGCAAATTTATTACTTTTTCCTTTACCCAAATACGAGACCTCACACCATTTGCGTAATGGTAATTCAGTAATACAAAAATTAGGTATAGTTGCTTTCTTTGCTGTGTGTCGATTTGGAACTCGCAAAACTACATCGACTTAAAGTTCCTACCACAATGTTTTCCTTTTGTGGCAGTTTTCATGGTCTTTCTGCTCTGAGTGGTTAATGGAAGTGGAGTCTTTTTCCTTCCAGCTCCTCCACTGGTTTGACCTGGAACTTTATCTGTCATTCATATAGTTGAAACACTGATCAATATTAAAGTTAATCAACATCTGCATTTACGGGAGGAATAAATGAAATCATTAGGCCATTTATGACCATTTCAACTCACTGACATTTGGGAAATGAATCCTGAAACATCTCCAGTATCACTTTTCTGAAAAATTGACTACTAAACTCAGGATTTAATACATTTGTTGCAGTGTTTTAACACTTAAGGTGTAGTTTTGTATCTTGTGACTCTGATGACGTCACTGACAGGCGCTCAATCTCTCTCTCTCCCTGCTTTGTGTCTGTCTGTTAGCCGTGATATGAAACCAATATCCAGGGATTCACATTGGAATCCTGCCGTTCTCACCATCCCTTATGAGTATCTCCATGTAGTAAGTGATACTCGCACATACTTTAGCTGTTAGAGCCACCGCAGCAGTCAGAACAGGCTGACAAGTGTCACTGGTATACCAAGGCACCTTCCGGAATCATCAGTAGCCATGTCACAGGTTGTAAATTCAACAGCAAAACTAACTGAGGAGTCTTTTCCTTTTCTTATTTAATCCAAATTATTTATAATTTATATAGATAACAGTGTGTTTCCAGTCAGGCATTTCAATGTGCAGCATAAGACAGGCCATAACTGTTAATATCTGACTTTTTTCTGAATTATGTAAATTGTTTGAACACATAAGGCATATCCCAAACCTTAATGATAGCTTTCTCGTGTCTTAATCAATTTGGTATCAAACTCCTCTGGTGAAATGGGGTGAAAATATTTTTTTTGTATCCAATAAAAATAAATTTGAACAAATGTTAAGACTTGCAAAGATCCTTGTGGTTGATCTTAGGCACTTGGTTGGCGGCAGCAGCTCTGTTGGACATCTGGATATTTCAGGTTTTGACACTAATGCTGCAACCTCACAAGACTGGAGTCTCCCCTCAATTCCAATGCCTCTGACCCGCAAAAGAACATCACTGTTGTTGTAAGCCATTCCTGCATTCGTTTGACTTAATGATAGGCCTGCTGATCATTTCACGTTAACTCTTTGCAAGGCGGCAATAAATCAGTGGCTGAAAAAGCATCTGGTTATGCAGAAGGGATTTATTAGACGCTATTAAGCTTGGGAATCGAGCAAGTAGACGTGGAGAAAGAAAATTAGAGGCGGTCGCGGGCTGAACAATATGGTTTACGAACTTTCCTTCCGTTGTAAATAACCCAGCGCTAATGCCTTTCTAAATGTCACAGACAGAAGATGTCGGAATCTCGCAGCACTAAGAATACAACAAGACAAATGAGCAAATTTGGGGAGAGCAAAGATTTAGTGTTTGAAATGCTCATACGTTTTGCCTTAGGATTTTAAGGACAGCTTTTATTACCATGAGGCACCTGGAATCACACCAGGCATTTAACAAGCTCTGCTTTCAAGTGTTAATTGCCTTACACTTGCAGAGCAAATGTCAGTCAGCCATGAGCTCCAGTAGATACAGTACACAGATGAAACACTGTTACCTTCAGGAACACAGGAAAAAGACAAATGGGACAACAAGTGAGAGCTAAATTTGTTTAAAACTAAAATCTTCATCACTTGCAGCAGGGACACCAACCTATGGTACCCACGGGATATGTCCCAAAAACAAAATTAGCCCAAAAAGGGTCAAAATGGTACCGTTCCTCTGCTTTTTGAGTAGAGGTTACACTAACAATGATATACTAGTGGGTGCAAACATGATGGTCAGAAGACTGCTCTCTAACGGATGTCCCAGAACTTCATTATTAGATTGTTAAGACTGTATCAAACAAGTAGTTCTTTGTATTACAGAGTGTCCTTGAAGTGGCTCTCGGTTTCCAAAAGGTTGTTGACCTCTGACTTACAGGAAAAAAATCAACAATCAGATCCAAGTATAACCTTAGTTTCTTATAAACTATTAAAATCACCTTGTAAAAACAAATTATTTAATATTGTAGATAATTTTACATTTTTTACATTTATGTTCAGCAGTAATAGTGGCAATGTGTGCCTTTTAAAATGTTTAAGTGAAACATATTTTTTCATCATAATATTTGTTTGGGATTTGTTTTTGACTATTATTTTTGATAAAACAACTGATAAATACAAGTAAAACATCAGCTTTCTTCTGTCACAGTAATCAGTTTACTTTGAAAACCCACACGTTATTTACTTCAAGTTAAAAACGTCTTCAAGAAACCTACTTTGTCCAGTTGCTTTCGAAGTAACTAATTTGGATTCAAGTTAAATAGTAACTTACAAATATGTTTTTTGTTTTGTTTTAAGACACAACACCATTAGGAAGAAACAAGTCAAGTCATTGTTTCTCTTTACTTGCAGCTTTGGGCAACTTCGACAAATAAATCAAATATTTCCAGTTTTCCAGACGCTGTGGCTGCCTACAGTGAGAGAGAACAGTCACACCACAGGAAGGAGGGTGGACAGACAAGTCTTAAAAAGAAAAAAAAAAGTGACGGATTGATGCTCCCCTGATGCAGCAACCTCATGTCTGAGCCATGCTCAGCCATAATCTGGCAAAATAATAACTTTATCATCCCAGATATGGAACCAGCTCTTATGTCAAGCACTGTTTCTATTCTTAGAGCAGGAGATGGTTTGTCCGTCCAGATGGTTATATAATTGGGGAAATACCTGAGAATCTATTCAACTAATGAAATGGCAACTGAATCTATCACGGTAACTTAAGCTGAACTCCAATGGGCCGTGCAGTGTAGTGTCCTCAGCCTGAGACAGGGGCGACCAGGGTTAGACTGGACTGTTGGGGTGGACTCCCCACTGTATACAGTCTCTGCCTACTTATATCATTTTAACACCGGCCAATTTCTCAAAAACCTGCGTGACAGTTTCTCGAGTGAACGGAGGTGGGAGGCTGACAGTTGGCCAGAGTAGGAAAATGGAGATCCATAATGGTTTTTAAGTGTGTATGGAGTAGGTGTGCCCCATGTGTAGGATATGTCTCTGAGAAAAAGTCTACTCAATGCTGCAGCTCAAAATAACCAAAGCTAATGAAAGACTTCGCTGTTGCAACTGATCTAGAAGGTGGCGACAAGAAAACAAAACTCCCGGGTAATTAGCAGAGTATACCACTTGCCCGGATATTTCTGTATCACACAAAAAATAATTGTTAATGAAGAAATGCGTCCTGTGGGAGCACGCAATCAGATAAGCTTTGTTTAATCAGATAACCTAAACTAAGCTGAAAATTGTTGATCATATCTGAGGATAATATCCATGAAGCCAAGTGCAGAAGTAGTGAGTCATGCTCAGCACGGCACACAGTCTGCTATCTGAATGATCTATCTCCAGAGGGTCATTCAAGAACCCTGTGGTAATCTCAAGATGGGGCATTTGGCTGTCTACCATAATGCCAAAGTGATCATAACTCTTCAGAATAATCACGCTAAGAAGCAACTTTATGTCACAAACTGTCCCCGGGCTTTACGATGATGAATCGAGCATTACGACAAAGTCACTTTTTAAAACGATGACCCGGTCCACTATCTGGAAAGTTGTGGAAAGCAAATGTTTCACTAATCCAATATTCCTTAAGGGTTTATGCAAGCTTGAGGAAATGTTCTCTTAAACCAGGCATGTCCATCCTGTTCCACAAAAGGCTGGTTTTTGCTCCAACCAACCAATAGCACATAGTTTGACCAATCAGCTGTCTTTGGACTGATCAGTTGATTAAACCTGTCAAATCAGGTGTGCTACTGCTTGGCTGGAACAAAATCTCCAGCCACATTGGCCTTTTGTGGAACAGTTTGGACATGCCCGCCTTAAACTAACATCATGAAGCTTTTTCTCCCTATCCTGCAGGGGGCGCCACAGCATTTTTTGGATGCTGTGGCACACTTTGGATTTTCAGCCAAATGAAAGAACGAAGAGGGAAACATGTTTCAATCAAAAGCCAAAATCCTGTTGCATTGTTGAGTTTAAGATAGGCCCCTGGTCGTAGTGTTTGAGCCAGATATGGCCTAAAAACACATCAGTGAAGCGCAGCCCTGTGTGCTTAATGAAAACACTGCGGTCCAGAAAAAAAGTTGAAGTTTTGCCACTTCAAATTTTGAGGCTGCTTACATTGGCATTCCATCTGAAAACCAAAGCAGTGTAGCATAGTTTGGTAAATACACGTAGGACACACCAAATGACCTGATGCATCACTCTCCTCCCATTGGCCGCTTTGAAGATCCTCAGACCCAAAAACGGCATCCTTCTAACAGAGGCGCAAATAAAAACAAAACAGCATAGGGGCGTCGAGTGTCCTGGTGGAGCAGCGGAGATGTTTGATTAGCTGTGAAGGAGGCAGAGAGTTTGAAGAAGGAACCCACACAAAACCGGCCTTTGCTAATCAAAGATAATATTTGTTCTGGTGAAAAGTCCAAACCAAGGAGCCAAAGTTTGGAATGGGATTGAAGAAGAAGAAACGTTTTTTACACTGACAAAACTACACAAAAATATGTTCATCACAATGAAATAAAGTTATATATCTATCGAGTTCTCGTCAGTCTGTGCTCATCATCAGACCCCTTCCCAGACTCATAACCCAGTCTGTAGACCACAGTTACCTAAAGTCTTTAAATCCAAGCCCTAAAACCTGCAGCATAAGATCAAACTGACACCCTCCGTTGCTAGTAGTGACACCTCACTAAACAAACATATCAAGTGGGTTGAATGCACCTCTAGGTATGTTTCCAACTCAGCATTGCTCTTCTCCCTGTTAAAGCATGCAGACCTCAGACTGGTGTTACTTAAGCTGCCACAGACCCACATGTGACACAGCGAGGTCGGCGGTCTGCGGTCATACGTATAGTTTTATGTTGCATATCTTCTACCGTTGGGCACGTATCTTTGACGCCTTGTGCTTTAAAAATGGAATAAAAAAATGATTTTTTTTTTTCAGTGAATTAAAATTAATGGCTCCGCAGACGAGAGACATAACTTTCATTCAAAACATAAAGTGCTTGGAGAAAAACTTCCAAGTCAAAACTGAATATTTGAACCGCAGCCCAAAGCTGCTAAAAACATGTTTTGCCTCCAAAACAGATTTGGCAACAGTCTCCATTCTTAGAAAATAACTTTTGCTCAGTGTGCATGAAGACAGCACATACCAGAAATTCTGCAAGGAATTTGATGTCGACTTCAAGCATCATTAGGACAAAAGACAAAAAAAAAAAAAAATCTGGGAAACCTGACAGAATTCCAACATACACTTATATATAGATTTCATGTAGACGTCTGAATGAATGTAAATTATTGTGGTAGGAGATGCCAGAAAGTGTTGGTGGTGCTGATGTGTGGAAATCAATCTACAGTGTGTACATCAGGCAGCCCTACAGCTATGATACCGACAGTAGTATAGCTTCAATATTGACATATTAGGGGATGGAAACATTTGTGATGATCGACAGTCATGTGCCAATTTAGCCCAAAAATGGATTAATCTGTACATATGTGATGAGCAGCTGTGGGTGGCACATAAATTTGCAGAAAAATGAGAAGCTAACTGTATTCAATCCCAAAGATGAGACCAATTGGGCAACGTCAACGTGATAATTGCTGAATGATTTACAGATTACAAGTTTCTTAAAGTAAAAAAAAGCAGGGATTATTATCACTTCATCATCACACACTCAACATTCATGGAATTTGATGTCAAACTAAAAAAAATTACCATTAGTTTTTACCAGTTTAATTAAAGTTTATCATAAATGATAAAAGTTTATATACTCGTGTGTCGAATGTATCCCATGTGCGGCTAACAAACAACAAACAAACAAATCACATTTAAAGAGAGAAACGGCCCCACGTGCTCACCTGTCGTAGGTGTATCCGGGACCCGGTGCTGCGGTCCGACCTGCCGCAGTTGGAACGCGGTCCTGACTTCATGACAGCTGTACGCCTGCACGTCGACCACGTACACCGCCAACAACAGTTGCACGGTGAGAATCCAGAGGCACCGGCAGGAGTTCACGCGTGAGAATATTCCCCGGGACATTGCCGCATCTCACACCAGGTGTCCGCGTGGATGGAGCGTGTGACGGGAGCCGGCGGGCTGGGCTGCAGCGGTGTGTGACAGTGTTGGGTACGGATGGAGCAGGAGCACAATGAGGCGACGATGACTTTTGAACATCTGACAAAACGTCTGATTCTCACATCATTGGTTGGGATGAGTGTGCGCGTCTCACTGTAGGCGAGAGCTTTGGTTCTCCTGCTGGACACAGTGCGGAGGGATGTGGACTGGAGCCAGTCTGTCCCGCGCTCCACACTTTGCAGTGCTGGACTGTCTGCATGCCTGTTTCCCAAAGCCCTGCGCACACTCCCCTCCCTCTCTGTTTACTTCAGATGAGTGTCACCCCTCCGACGTCCCTGTGGGGACAGACAGGCTGCGTCAGTGATTGACGGACAGGCAGACGGACAGACAGAGGGACAGGCATTAGAAAATGGAAAAAAAAAAGAAGTGGAGGGATATGGAGAGAAAAGTCAAGTCAGGAAAATCTACAGAAAAGTTTCACTTTTTGATGCGTTTGGCGTGCGCAGTTCCCTTTCTGGCCCTGCAGAGGGCGCTTTGAGCACGTTTAATTTTCATCAACTGATTTCCCTGGCTTTTATGCTGTACCACCTAACTTATCTTCACTTAAGACAGGAAAGAAAGCAAATGTATTGTCAGTGTAATCCACACTGCAAAGAAATGTAAACTCTACCTTTAACCCATCACCAAAGTGAACAGTGGGCAGCTTTGAGTCCCCAAGGAGCAGTGAGTGGGGACGGTGCCAAGTTCGGCACCTTAACCACTAGGCCACCATGATTATTAAAAACATGGTACATTCATAAAAAAATATTGAGCAAAATATTAAGCAATATTTCATCTTCATTTAGAAAGTTTAAGGTTTGTCATTTTTCCTGTTACTTTGAAATGCTACCCAATTCCAACATATGTGGTAATGTTTACCTTGGAGCTTCAAATATTTCTCCAACTGTGCCATTTTATTTAAATCTGCTTTTAGGGTCACAACCCACAGCTTTAAACACCATACAATAATATGAAACTAAACTATAATATTGAGACTTGTGTGCTTAGTGACAGGACAGCATTTTCTTGTACTGCATTTAGAATGAATAGAGTTAAAGATGCTGAGATTCTCTTTAGGAGAGACAAGGATGGACAGGGCTAGGGTGATTTGAGGGACAACACGGACAGGGAGGTTTGGAGAAAAAGCTAGAGAAGACAGATTGAGATGGTTTGGACATGTTAAGAAAGATCCCAGAGGAGACTAATGGATGCAGTGGGGGAGGACATGGAGGTGGTTGGATTCAGAGTAGAAGATACAGAAACCAGGGGTAGATGAAAAATGTTCATTCCCAGTAACAACCTCTGAGAAAAGGACAAGTCGAAAGGAAAAAAAATAAGGGCGACTTCTATCCTACTTGAAGGCGCTTGTTGGTTTTGTCTTTCTGCATTTATTTTGTTAAGTACTGCTATCTACTGGTCTCTCCGTGTACTGCAGTCTTTAACTTGCTGTTTTCTCAAAGTGGTTCTAGTGACAAAACAAAAAGTTCTTTTTCCATCTGGTTTGGTACAAATATTGAATTGGAAATGTTAACTGCAGACCAAGCTAACTAAGGTCATACATTTATCAATGTTTAGTCAGTGGAACCCCAATTTAAAGATTATTTACTAAAATAATAATTTGTAATTTTCATTCAATGTTACTGTCTAAAACATTTATAAACGACGTTGCCAAAATACTCTAGACTGCAGTCACTCCAGGAGCACCTGAGAATGTGTTCCCTTTTTACTGCTTGATTTACGAGGTTAGTTATGGTGCAAATTCCATTAATCGACTATTAAAACGTTTTTTTTAATAGAACGACCCTAACCTACTACTTCATGTGTGGTATTTTCATTGTGTACATTCGTCTAAAGTGTGTTTTGATAATACCTTTTGACGGAGCTGGGTTCTGCCGTACAGGCCTCGTTGCGACAAACATTTGACAAGACAGACACAGGTGTGTGCGATCAGCTAATGAGCCCTACGTCATCGATCCGCTCTCTCCGATCACGTGAATCAAACACATTCAGCAAATTCTATTCCCTCATTGATCACGAGAGGGCGCCAGACATCCTTTATTATAAAATTCTCTCCCGGCCAAGACATTGGTGTACAAATCCAGCAAAACAAAAAGTAATGTAGTAGTATGTATGTACTACAGTATGAATTAAATTAAGCGTCATGATGAGGTTTAGAATATATATTTTTAAGGAAAAAAATAAAGTAAAATTAGACGGCAACAGTTAAAGAAGAGGACCTGGGTCCACAGAACTTCACGTTTAAATCTACCAGCTGCCAGGTTGCCTCTGAGTTGCTCTGAGCAAAGCACCATCTTGACCCACATAATCTCCAGTGGGCTCACCACCCACCCTCCAAAAGGTTCACAGTATGGAGCAGTGTGATTTGGGTTGTGCCGGCCCACCAGGCTGGCTGCCCTTGTGACCCATTAATGGATAAGAAGATGAGAACGAATAAATGAAAAACAATTCATGTGTCCCAGATTTAATACCTTAAAATGCATTCTAATATATATATATATATATAGTTTTGAACCATAGAATTATAGAGTGATGTGCAGAAAGCAGAACTTACTATTTTATTATGATTATGGTGATTCCAACATGATTCTGTAGATGTTATCATCTTACATGATCCTAATAAAATAGGGCACCAAATTAGTCTTGATGCAGAGAGCCAATCAAAGCCCTGCATTTTCATGTTTGTTCATGTAGGATGTGTTTCCCTAGAGACTGACTTGAATTAGTTCTGGCTTCGGAAAATGAGGACTTGGAGAGGGATTTACCCTTCATTTGAAGCCCATGAGATACTGTTCGTGAGACTGGAGTCTGGAGTATTTTCACCTCCTTGTCTCAGTCAACAGTTAGAAGTTTAGGAAGTGATTATGAGAAGCATGTCTGGGCTTGATATCTCAATTGGAAGGAAGTGGTGATAAATGGATTCTAAACAGCTTGATTAAACACACGGCAGCAGTAGATGAAACACACAAGGAAAGAAAGTGGACAGCAGTGGGTGAGGACGGTGCCATGCTCAGCGCGCCTCAGTGATAACCTGGCAGCTGGTGGATTCAAACCTGGGACCCTCAACACCCAAATCCAGTTCATTTACCACTAGGCTCCTCACAACCACTGCTTAATGCAGAACGTAATGCACTACGGACAGTATGAACAGTAGCAGAGATAAACTCAAAAAACGTGAAAACACTTAACCATTACTACGCCCTCTATTGGGGAAATGCAGGCATTGCAGAGAAAGGGCAGAGGGAAAATGTAAATAGATATTGAAAGTATTATTTGGTCAATTTTGCAAATTGAAAAAAACCTCAACCTCAGTTGGTGGATTTGAACCTGGAACCCTCTACACCCCAGTATGGTTCTCTAACCACTAGGCCACCATGGCCACTACTGCCCCTATATAATAAGGTTTTGTGCAGTGGGACACAGTAAGTTCCATTCGTTCAGTTCTGTTCCTATAACTTTTTATAGTTTATTTATTTTTTAGTTTGTATAAGTCAGTATGGTTTGAGCCATCTCTTAGAGTATTTGCAAGGAGTGTCCAAAGGTAGCATGAACTGAGTACGTGGACAATGGATCGGTCTAATGTCTGCCCAGCGTTGGTCAGAGAAGAAACCTCATGCTCCACTTCACTCTGCTGATGTGCGGAATGGAAGTAAGCCGTCCTACATCTTTAATGGGAGTCTGACATCTTCTATGGTACTGTCTCACTATCCACCCTGCCACTGCCTTCCTGCATATGACCTGAATTGTACTCACTGGGAACACAGAGTACATTCAGCTGCGTGGAATTTTCCAAATACCCCTTCACACAGACACAAACACCTCCGGAAGCCGATGCTTTTTCCAAACACTTACATGGAGCACCATCGCCCCTGTTACGATAACTCTGCTTCCTCTGTGGCATTTAATTGATTGGTGTAATGGTTTTTATAGACTCTTCATTAGCCTGTTAGAGCAGGGGATCAATACAACGTCATTACATGCATGATTGAACTGAGCACCAGGCGTCTGCTTCAGGACACACTGGTCTGTGTTTGCACACCGTTAACAATGTCATAATCTCTGCCTGTTAACAGTCAATATCAACATATGAGTAAATACATGAACTAGGCAGACCTGGACCTGATGAATTAAATGGACCTGGACTTGATAGACCTTAATTCATAAAAACACGGATAGATAGATCTAAACCAGATTGACCTGGAGTAGATGCACCTGGACTAGATAGATCTAAACTAGACAAACCTGGACTTGATGGAGCTGAATTAAATGGAATTGGACTTGATAGACCTGGACTCAATAAACATGGACTAGATAAATCTAATCTAAATGGACTAGACTGACTTGGACTTGATACACCTGGACTCAACAAAACCTGGACTAGGTGGACTTTAACTCAATGGTCCTGTAGTATAGTAGATGGACCTGGACTTAAAGGACCTGGATTCAATGGGCCTGTACTAGATGCAGCTGAACTAGTTGGATTTAGACTTGATAGACCTAGACTCAATAAACCCAGACTAGGAAGACTTATACTAGACAGACCAGGGCGAGGTGGAGCTGAACTAGATGGACTAGGACTTGTTAGACCTGGACCCAACAAACCTGAACTAGATGGATCTAAACTAGATGGACCTGGATTAGAAGGAGAAGAACTTATTGGACCTGGACTCAATCGACCCAAACTAAATAGACCTGGACTTATTGGATCTAAACTTGATGGACCTGGACTAGATGGACCTAAACTAGATGGACCTGGATTAGATATCGATTAATTTATTGGACGTCAAACCCAATGGGCCCGGACTGGATGGACCTGGATCCTAATGATTGTTGGCTTGTCCTAATGGCTTGTTTTTTCGATAATACATATGCAGCAACACAATAAAAATTGGACATCCAATTTAAAAGGGCAATTCCCCAGTACAATACCATATTTTTCATAGTATAATTACATTATATTAATTATATTATTTATTATCATCTGTAATATATGCCTCTACATCAAGGAATAGCATTCAGCTGCTCAAAGAATCCTTCTCATCTCTACTGTGGCCTTTACATGTCAGGAGGCGTTTAAATCAAAAGTTGAGGACATGTCTAACACTCTGTCCCTGAGGGAGTGTCCTCCAGTCTAGTACAAAAAACAAAGTGCGGGTGCAAAACATAGGTGGAAACATTTGTTTAACCCAATTAACTCCAGAGGTTTGTTCTCTGTCAGTGTCCATTCAACTCCAAAGGAATTTAACTGCTGCCTACAGATCAGACACGGAGGTCAGAGCCATGTCTTTGTGTTTCTGTTTGTTGATGTGTGAATCTGCTGAATCGGTCCAGATTGTATTACTTCCTTTGTCCGTGACCAGTCGACCACATCGCCTACAATGGAAACATTAGGGGGGGTCCGAGTGTGGTCAAGCTGCTTGGCATTTTGTCTCATTGAGAACATAGCATTGACACTTGAAGCTTGTTGTGTGATTGCAAATGATCTAAAAGATTCACCTTAATTTTTGTCTCGAACATTTCATATTTTTATAATCAGAATTTTATATTGGTATTAACATTCATGCATATGTATAAATATGTGTGTATACATACATATATTTTTGTGTGTGTGTGTACATGTGTATGGGTATATGTGTATGAATAGAAAAAAAAAATATTCTCCATGTACTGAATACACATAGTTTTCCCGATTCTACTTGCTCTTGCTTTTATTTTATTTTACTTTATTTTATTTTAACTTGGTGTATATTGTCATATATTTCCATTTTATTTAGTTTATATTTTGTTAATATTTTATATTACTTCTTTAATTTTGCTATTTTTGCCTACAATGTCTTGTTACTAATAAAGCTTCTTGAATCTTGGATCTCTTGTATCTTGAATCTATAACAGGCTTTCTGAACCACTTTAACTACTTTTTTTTTTATTTTTCATGTCCCTTTCTTTCAATTTCACAACCTCATTATCCCATTTACTCCTATAAAAGTCACCATCACATGGTTGTGAAAACCTAATTTCACTGCCTGCCACTTTCTGCCCCAGCAATTAGCCCCCACCCAGCCAAGTGCCAGACAGAGGGAGGGAGAAAGTGAGAACGGGCGGGAGGACGGATGGGAGAGAAATAGAGGGAATAGGGAAAAACAACAGAGATCTGCTCCTAAATCCTTTTGTGATCACAACATTAATCCATAGTAGCAGAAACCTGCACGTCTGCTGCAGACTCAGGTCAACCTATCATGCATCATGAACTGCTGCCATTTGTTTTGCAGGTCTAATGCAAACTTGTTCCAGAATTTTAACTGACGCACATTGTTTATTTTACATATTACTCCTCGGTTGAGATGTTACTACATCCCAACCACTCAATACATAAACATGCACTCAGGAGAAACAACGTATTCTCCGCAAGTGTTTTTTTTTTTTTTTTTTGTGCCAAGCTCTTGTTTACGTGCTGTTGGAGGGGAGGGTTAGGAGGGTTGGGGGGAGGAGATTGCAGTGGCTGCTGTGAGAGTGGGGGGTGGGGGGTGAAGGGAGGTTGTCTAATGAGGTCACACCCTGGCAACCCAGTGACTCCTCCTCTTCCACCCCTCAATCCTTCCCACCAACAGCACCCCACCCCCATTCTATCACCCCCTGCAACACAGAGAGCTCTCCGTGGTGCTGAAAGCAGAAAAAAACAACACAAAAAACCCAACCAGGCGTCTGTTACAGTGCAGTAGGCAGAAACATGCAATACACATGAGACAAAAAACATAACAGAATAACCTAATTACATATATATACACATATATTTATATGTATATATAAAAAATATATAAATGTGTATACACAGTATATATTGTATCAGGTAAAACAGCACGCCACAAAATAGCAGTTCAGGCAAAGGAGGGAAACAGAGCAGTGGGGACAGTTAGTGGATGATGCTGTAGAGGTAGGAGTCTACAGTAGGCAGTGGGCGTGTCCTTGTGCTGATCTATAGCCGGGAAGCCTGGTGTCATCTGCTTAAACACAGCCTGGCTATACTAACCTGAGAGGCTGAGAAGGACACAGTGATCTGGGGGAGGAAATGCCTTTCCCCAAAAAGCCTCCTGCTCTGCTCCTTCTGTGTCCTCCAGGACTCTGCATATGAGGATCTTCACCTGTGGGACACTGAGCTTTTGGGATTTTATGGACGTCTGTGGGGAGAGCAGAACAAAATCTGTTAGTGCCCGGACTGCAGGGGGAGGTTGATTTGAGTACGCAGGATTGTGTTAGTGTGTTTGACTGTGGGGCTCGCAGTTGCAGCTGCAGTGGCTGTTGCTGTTGCTGTGCTCTGTCTTCCTTATCGTCTTCGGGATGTGCAGATGTGCGGAGCAGTGAAGCTGGCACCTGACTTGGACCTTGACGTCTGGACCGGAGGGGTGAATTCTCCCTTCCCTGCCCAGGGCTTTGCACTCAATGGCTCAGCTTTTACCTAGCACTAGAATTGTTCGCAGATATCCCTCCGTTTTGCAAGCAAATTAGTGGAGTCGTACAATGGATGGATGTCTTTTTGAAGGATGGATGTGGAATTGTGCACTGGTGCTCCAGTGTAGCTCAGTGTTTACTACTGTGCGCTGGACTCATCAGTGGGAGACAGAGGACACGCTGGTCCACAAACCTGCAGGGACACAGCTTTATTGTGAGTATGCACTGTCACACTTCATTAACCGCAGAAAGACAAAGTATGTGTGATGCGTCCGGCTCTGCACGTCACAATCAATTAAACAAATATATTTGGTTCTTTGTCCGGCACAAAAGTGTGTATGCACCCACGCATGGCCACGTGCTCTCAGTCACACCAGACTCTCAGCCTTGTAATCTGTTTGACATTGTGTCTCTTCAATGTCCACACTGGCGTTCTCCTGTCACATGGTCGTCTGCAAACAGAATTACTATGTCACCTTCTTTTAACTGAAGGAGAACATTTGACTTTTAAGGCCCACAACTGTTGCTGTCAACTGAAAGAAGGAAGATGAGATTTTGTCGGAAGGAATAAAAAATGTGGATGGTGGTGTTGGTGAATAATATATACCAGAGTCCCAAACTGAGAAGTTACAGGTCATGCTTCAGTTCTGTGGGTGATACTTGAAACAATAGGGTTTAAAAACAAGAAGTTAAGGTGAAACAATACAGTCTGAGATACTTGGTTGAGGAAAATGGTGTGATAAACAAGTTGATTCCTGAGCAGAGCGCTGCTGTAGGCTTACAGGGATTATAGAGGCACACTTAATTCAGCTGTAACACCATTTGAACTCTGTCGTCCCTTTGCCTAAACACATCTAACCAGAACACCTTGTTCTTCCTCCCCAACCGAGATAAATTCCCTTTTTTCCCGCCTCAGATGTTTGACTGCGGCTGGGTTTTCAGTGATAAGACTCGATGATCAGGGAGGAACATAGTGCACTTTTTGACTTCAGGGTTCTTTGACCCGATTTGACTTGTTCTTCTTCCTCCAAATGGTTTATGGCTATCTTATCAGACTTCGTACGCTTGCAAAAAGAAATTCTCAGCCTGTGATGCATCGCAGTGATCAGACCTGGCCAATAAACCCTGTGACCTCGGTCCCGGGCTACACTAATTGGTGGCCAGACATGAGGTAGAACGATGCTGAACGATGACCAGACAATAGCCACTCTCTATTGCCCTGCAATCTCCATCTGGCTGCACGCCAAGTCAGCCCCCCTCCCTCCCTGCCTCCCCCGCCTGCACACATAAACACATAAACATACAAACAGTTATGAACCGGCTTCCTCCCCCTCTCGTGCACACTCACACTGAGTGATTTTTTCACACATAAGCTGGCATGAGTCTCAGGCTGATTTGACCCACATAAAAAAAATCTTTCCCCTCTGATGATTTTGTATCTCAAAGTTCATGTTGACTGTTGCACCTTCCATACAGGTTGCTTTTTTGCTTTCTGTGAATGCATGCACACCGTTGACAACGTACCACACAGGGTTGGCATCTGAAGCAGCTGCAAATGATGCTATTTTTAACAGATTAAAATGTTAGGGAGCAGTTAATGACAAAAAAAAAAAAACGACTGCAGCACTCTGAATGATTTCTTTGAAGAGGTTTTTCCTCACTGCACGGACGAGCTGCCGCTCACCACTGTGATGTGGTTCATGAAAACCTTCACCAAATCAAAGGCCCGGGAGGAAGAGTCAAGCTAAAGAAAGCTCAAGAGATTATTTTTAGATTTCAAACATGAGAGGATGATATTCGTAAATCCGAGAACTACATTCAAGTAAGATTGCCTTGCTTTTATCTGCACGGTTCGTCCCAGGAGTACGACAGTTTCGCATCTGAGGCCAAAACATTTTACAATGGCAGCGGATGAAAAGCTGCTTGTCAGTTTTCCGCACACACTCTCCAGTAATTTCAGCCAGGAAATGTGTAAACACAACTGTGAAAATGAGCAGCCACTGCTTTACAACAGCCAGAATGATAAGTAGGCAATGAGTAGCTGTAGCAAGATAGTGTGTATGAGTGTGTGTGTGTTTTAATGAGTGATGGAGATAGATCCCACAACCCTCAAGGGTAAAAGCTTGCAGCCTTGCAAAGAAAAAAAAAAAAAAATAGAAATGATGCAAGTCTCACTGCCAACATGAACCTTCCTGGGGCCATGAACTACATAGCAACAAGAAAAAAAGAATAACAGGAACAATGCACAAGCTCTGTGATAATACTTTGGTGCTGATGCAAATTTTACTACTAGAGTTTTTCTTTCACCAAATCTGACCTTGGGACCACTAAAGGTTCAGGACATCCACCAAGTGAATGGACTTTTCTGTTATAGTATCTGTATTTTCTTCTTCTTCAGAATGCTGTGGACACACTTGAAGAATGATGAACTCCAAAGAGGAGGAACCTCTTCGTTTTTTCCAGTATGCTGAGGAGAAAGGGCTGAGAGCCTACAATGCCCTGGTAGCTCAAAACTTGGACTTTGCCAGGAATGAGAGAAATAGGGCATTCCTCCAGGAGAAAAATGACAAGAAGAGAAAACAGGAGGAAGCCATAAGGAGGTAAACGGGACAGATGATAACTCAAAATCCTACTTTTTTTTTTTTTCCACACATAGACGGACGTGATAGTAGAAGCCCAGATTTTTATGTGTAAATAAAAGGATGTCAGTAGGGTTAGATTTTGAAGGGACTGTAAAGAAGTGGGACAAGTGGCCAGAGGGTCTCTGTGGCAATGGCAGGTTGCCATATATTGCACTGCTCTAGCGTGGAATCCTGAAGCCCCTGAACTTGGGAGGATAATTAATTTTTCACTTTCCAGAATATGTGGGACTTGTCCTTGCGTGGAGGTCACTGGTGAAGGAGAAGAAGAGCTTTATTTAAACTGAACAAATATGCTGAAAGGGAGTGACCAAGAGAGAGAGACAGGATGTTTACAGATGACACATGCAAAGAAAGAAGACAAAAAATCTCAAAAAGCCGCAAAGAATCATGGAATAAAATTATAAGACTACCCTGTTATATTTTTTATGCTATTACGTGTTCATTTTAATGCCTGGTTGCAATAAATGTATATTTTCTGGACAAATATAATGATGAACAACAAAATAAAAACACATAAGAGTTTAATTACTACAGTAGCTGATATCAAGCAATTTATCAGGGTTTTCTTATTGTAACCAAAAGCAATTAATTGATGGTATTGTACTGGTAAAAACTGTGGTTTTAGACATTCTGTGGTTTACTGTACATTTTAATCATCAGATAATGTACATTCAGTGATACCAGGCCTTAAAATTAACAAGATATTGTAAAAAAAAAACAAGGGTGGCCCAATATATTTTCATATATAATGAACTACAGTAATCTTGCAGTTTAAAATGACTAAAAGTGAACCTGGGCAAGACCAGTTTAAGTTAAAAACACACTATTTTGCTCACAGGAATTGAAGAAACAACCGTTTTATACCTAATACTTTGATTTATACTTTTATAGTTACCAATGAGTTTAGTCTAGTTCAAAAGCAATGATCAATATAAAGCACGTTTAATGTTTGCAAAAGCCTGTAACAATACAGATATCTACAATGGCAGTATCAGATCATTGTATTATGAGCTCTGAACAGATGTGCGTCTTCTTACTCTATTGTAAACGGGTGCACTTTGAACCCTGTCGCGTTACTGTCGGGGGGTCAGGAGATTTACCAGTAGCCTGGACCATCCATATGTGATTGTCCACTCGCAGGCTGCACATCACTCCCCCGATCAGAAGTGACACAGAGTTGGACAGACAACAAAACAGCTTAGTTACAAAAAAAAACATTCATATTACTTCAGCTATCAACTCGATTGCCTCTGGCAGTCCACTGCAGCCATGTGTGTGAACCGGGAGACGAGGACACGCTCTGCCACAACAGGAGACGTGGCATCAAATGATTTTACTTTCCTTCGACTGCTGCCCCCTTGGTGCCAATGTTAAAATATTAATAAACAATTACCAAAGGAAGAGTCTTAAAAAAATAACTAGATTTTTTCATGAGGTCTTCAAGTAGGTCATGGAGATGACCCATTTCTGCTTGAGTGATGGAAGACTGAAGATGCACGTGTCACTATGACATACCTGCTAGTGCAATAACAGCAACAGGACGATACACTTTCAGACCAAGACAAAGGATTTGTCACAGTGTTTTAGAATTTTCAATATTATTAGATGTCTCTTCATAGTAAATAAATAAATGAAGAAAAAGAAAAATTAAAGCTAAAACTTGGGAGCTCATTTGAGGTAGATGTGTTCTGCCTGGTGACAGCTGGAACAGCCATAGGCCAATCAGATCAGTGTGCTCGGTTTGAGTGAGGCGGGCCTTCCTGCCTGCTGCTCACTCTGGGCTTCTTTTATTGTGTCTCCTCAGAAGTTGTTCACAGAGCCATGCACGCACGGACACACACGCACGCACGCCAGGCGGCTTACAAACACATGCAATGCACACGCCCGTGGACGCATATTTACTTTTTTACATATTTTTGCATCTGTAGGCAAATTTCAAACGGCTGCTTTTGCCACATCCTGTGAAAGCGCTGGTTTCTGAGAGAGTGTGTTTCGCATCTCCAGGTTACTGCCAGACTACTGGTGTTAGTGTACTTTTAGGCGGTCCTGCAGCCAAATCACTGGGCAAATATCCTATATATAAACTTGTACCAGCTCCACTGACACCTGCCATAGGCTGACATATAAACATTCATTTGCAATATGCAGTTGCAGCTGGCAGCTGAATGATCTATAAGACTTCTTCTCATTCTTGCCCCTTCTTCATTAGGTTTTGATATTACTCCCCAAACAGCAAACAATTGACCAAGGGTTGTTTTTTTTATGGTATCATAGCCGGTTTGTAACTGGTTCCCTGGTTGGTAACTGGTTCCTTTCCTCAGTTTCAGCTAAAAATAACATGATCGTAATGTGCACGTGCACCTTGTTATTATTGTGTGACAGCAGCTGATTTAGTGTCTGGTTTCTATGGGTACCATGTTGCTAGGCAAATTTAAGTCTGTGGTCATGAACCCACCCCACCAAGCACCTTCTGTTGAGCAGCTGGCCAAGAGAGAAGCAAAAAAAAAAAAGGCACACTCATGCAAACAGAACATAAAACAGAGCTGAAATCGGAAAATTCACATTTTTTTTATTTATAGACCATTAAATTTCACCATCATCCCATCAAGATGTTGACCAATTACACAAGTAGGATTTGATGCAATGAATAATGAATGGCTCATGATGAATTCATAGGTATTTTTGAGCAAACCATTTCCCTAAACACCGAGGTCTTGAACCTATTTACCCTGCAAATTAGGCAGCCATTCTGACTCACGCAACCCATTCGCAGGCAGAGCTATAACCAGAAAACTCTAAGACATTATCACATGACATCCTGGCCATCAAACAGGAGTTGAGAGCTGGTTTTCCGAGTGGTAGAACTCCTGTCTTAGTCCTTTTTATTTGCAACTACCATGTCTTTCTGTTCATCTCTTCCTCTTCCTCCTCTCTTATTCCTCCCAGGACATGTGAAGACATATCAATAGAGGGAAAGCACTTTCGTATTGGATCTATCACCATGCCTGACGCCCAGGAACGCACGCCCATGCCACATCCGCATGCTCTTGCCTGCGGGCAGGGCTTTTCGGTTCGATCCCAGTCCCTTCACTCTGTAGGTGGCGGAAGCAGTGGGGGCGGAGGAGAGGAGGAAGTGGGGAGCCCGACCTCGAGGAAGCAGCCCCCACCCAAGCCCAGGAGGGACCCGGCCACCAAGCTGAGCATGTCATCTGATGCGGTGGACAACAGTCTCGTGTCCACCTGCCGTGGGGAAAGATGTGATGGTGAGTGGTGTTGGCATGACATACCAAAAAGCTACGCTATATATAACTACAGCCTGCAGCGCCGTCCTCAACACTGTTCCTCTTAGAAAGGTGTGACATCCAAGGTCTCATTAGAAGCCTAAATTAATTTTGGCAGGAGCGGCATAAAGATGAGGATGGAGCTCAGCCATGATGGCGTCAAAAACTTCAGTAGATAAGCATCAAAACTTCAATTAATGGCATACATAGGTGTTTGCCGTGTGTCCAAAAATGTCATTTCCAGGTGTTTTTCAAGCATTTGCATTTTCTCCTGCATTCCCATCAATTCATGTGACGGAAGGCAGCAATACATTATTCCTTCCACGTGTGAGGGAATGCCACAACTACACTGTTAAATACAGTTTGCGGAAAAGTGATTTGACTTTTCACTGAAAGGAAGAATTCTTCATCTTTCCTCACAGCCATCAAGATGTTTTCTTGACCGCATTTCCTTCCAGAACCTCTTTTTCTTCTCTATTTCCATAATGCATTTGCAGTCTCTAACCCAATCACGGCAATTTCAGCACTTTGGAAACATTTTCGTTTGCTTGAAGTGGGCCAATAATCTGACCCCTTTGAAACAAAATATGTTTCTCTGATCGTGGGATGAGTTGTAAAAGACATCAGAAGCTACTCAGTGCATTAGTTAGGATTAAATTACTCATTTCCAAGACGTATCTGTAGTAACTTATCTCTTCATTCTGAGAGTATCAATTTATATCATTATATATTTTTGTCATTATAAGATGAAAACTACATTAGAACTACTTTGGCAAAGGGAGGGAATAACTACATTTGTTTTTTTTTCATTTCCCAAATGCATGCTTTAATATGCAACTGTGGAAAATGGGAAAAGAAAATGTTGATTGGGAATGATTATATAAAAGTGTGCAACCTTTTTGATTCCCAGACCACAATGGATCCCAAAATTGGATGCAGGGCCAGGTCAGGGGCAGATACATGGAGAGAAAGATAAATGACATGTAAAATTCATGCATAAAGGCTTAAATGCTACAGTGCTTTTAGTATTTTCCACTTGGATGGGGCATTGCAGATGTAGTTCAATGAGAGGCAAGATTAAATGGATAATTGAAGATAATAACATTATTTAAACATGTTTAACAGGACGGATCAAAAAGCCAAACGGGCCCCGTCCGGGCCCCCAGCAGTAGTTTGCCCATGCATGCATGCTATCATAAGGAACAAGCTATAGAATTAGTATTCATTTTAGATTTTATACATGTTTTAACTAAATGTGATTTATTTAACATTAAGGCAAATTCTGCTCAGATCAGTCTGTGCAGCAGGTGACAGTAAGCGCAGGCAGTAATGGAGGAAGCTACGACTCCATTTCAGTTTTAATGCTGCCAATGCAATGTTAAGGGAGTCGCCCAGGCTGCCTCAGATTGGTGGGGATCGTTCTATGCACACAGATCTTCCTGGGCACCACGGCAACCATCCCACAGAAACAAGACCCCCTGCAGCCCAGCCAATCACAGCATCACTCAACAGCTTGAGCCAATCCGGCAGCACAGATGCCCGAGTCTGAGGCTTTGGAACCAATCACAATAAGAGTGTGGGGGTGTCCCTGGTTGAGGGGAGGGGAGTGAGCTCTGTAGCTGGTGCTGTAGTGGGAAGAGGCGGAGCTTATCAAAGTAGAATTCATTCAGTAGGAGCGGTTGACCTAGATTCGATTTCCCCAGGAGGAGAGGAAGGGAGAGAGAGTCGGTTGCGGGTAAACACATCCGTGAGGGGGGAGGGGAGAGAGAGGGAGCAACCAAGAGAGAGAGAGCGAGAGAGAGAGAGGACAGGAGAACGAACAGAGATGTTTGGATTCAGCATCAGTGCTGAAACAGGTTTCAAGACCCGCCTTGGAAACCTGTTACTAAAGAGTGTACAGCAAACATGGAGAAGCACAAATTTTCTCTTTCATTTTGCAATAAAGCCTTTAGAAATGCATGAGCCCATCAACAGAGAAGGACAAAATGAAGCACAGAACAAGTCCAAGACAAATAAAGGGACTATATCAGGCATTTTCCAACAAGACAAACCCATATTTTGGGGGAAATTGAGGTTTTCCTGGTCATACCGGCATCAAGTTTGACTCAAATGTCACAGTATGCCCCTACACTATTGTATCGCACATATTATTCACTTGATTTTGCTTCAGTTAATTTTAAAATAAAAGCCTCAATACATACTTTAGACACGACATAACCATTTGTTTATCTGGGAAACATGGACATCAGTGCTAGATAATCTTGAGGGACAAAAAGGAAGACAGAAAGTACTATTTTCTGCAATACTGTATTCTTTACTGTAAATGACGTGGTGAGTCATGAAGAAACGGGAAGTACACGTGCCTCAACATGAGACATGTGAATTATTGAAGACGGAATATGAAGCCCAGATTGACGAAATTCCTGGTGGGATCGAGTTATTTTTCCTCATACTTCCCAATCTCACACAGCATCTCCATCGTAAAGAGATTGCGAGGAAACCGAACCAAAAAGATCACCGCTCCTTAGACTCTCTCCTCCAAAAGAGATTCACACTGCAATGCTACGTCACCACTATCAGGAAGAAGCAGCACAGTGTGTGTGACCCAGATACTATTCTCACATACTACTCTTCTGCCATATATGTGACCTAGAAACATGCATATGCTTCCCGCGTTCCCACATATCTGAGTCAAGATATGGCCCTCAGCTGCATACGTTGACCTACATTTGACCTAGTATCAAATGAGTCACGGTGACTAATTTAAATATAGAAATGATTATTACTTTTATACAGAAAGCTGACTATTAGTTCGGCTCTATCTCTTAATCAAGAATCAAAATCCCAGCTGGAATAATACATTTCCATCAACTGTGTACAATAAGTAATTGAAGTGGAACAAGCTGAAGTGCAATTAAAATAACAATGAAAAAATCCCCAATCAAAAGTACATATTTTATAATAGTCATAATGTTCTATTGTCATGTAATGTCTTGTAATAGATTATTTTTTTCCTAATTCAGTAGTATAAAGAGTTTTCCCCATGTTCTTGTGCATGCATAAAGGTTTCTATTTATATTAAGTTCAACATTTTGCTTTGTGAGTCAGTAACAAGAGTCTTGATGTGGCACTTTGGCTCATTGGCAATGTTAGACAGTTGGCATATTCCAATGGGTTGACCACCTTTAGCAAAATGCCTGAGGATCTGGTATGGTGCAGTGGGATTTGGGTAGCGGTAGTAGAGATTGCTTCTCTTTCAACCCTGTAAAGGATGTAGTAAAAAAATGGATGGATAGAAGAATTGTGTGGGCCCAACATATCACTCTACGGGCCACTAATGGCCCACGGGCCGCAAGTTTGAGACCCCTGGTCATTCATTTCATAAATCCTTTCCATCTTTTCTTCTAATCTTATATGTGTCTCAAAAGTCTGTTTTCTGTCCTCTAGCCTGGATTTATATATAAATAGTGATGTGCTACATTACTGAGATATATCTCACTGTGTGTATCAGCAGCTCATGGATGTAGTGAAGACTGTAGGAGGGTACCCCCACCCAAACCCAAGAGGAACCCCAACACACAATTGAGCGTGTCCTTCGATGAATCCTACATCAACAGTCACAGGAGCAGTGGAGTTTGCCTCTCAAAACCTCTTCACCACGTCACCTCTCCCTGTGACTACAACCATTCACCTCCACAGAGCGATGACAGCCCTACAGATGACTGTGAAGATGAACCCGTTTATATAGAAATGGGTGGGATAGATGTCGGAGCACGAGAGCCCCTCAAGAACGAGGATGAGGAGCCGGGAGAGTCGGTGTACGAGGAGATGAAGTATCCAGTTCTGGATGACATGGAGTATCGTACGGACCCTGTGGGATGCCGCTCTGCTTGTCCCACCCCGGCACCCTATGATCCAGAACCTCTAAGTCGCTGCTCCACACCTCGAAACATTCCTCTATGTGACATTCCGGCTCCTTTCCCTAACTTACTCACCCATCGCCCTCCACTCTTGGTGTTCCCCCCAGCACCGGCCCAGTGTTCACCTAATTCAGATGAGTCTCCCCTTACCCCCCTAGACGTAACCAAAATACCCTTGATGGAAAACCAACCCTTCAACAAATCCCCAACTTCCTCCAACGAACCGCCGTCCTCCGCACACATCCGCAGGGAGCTCACTGCCACGCCGACCCTCACTGTTTCAGGACGTTCCTCAGCGCCTCCTTTGCCCTGCACCCTCTACAAGTCATCTTCCACATCATCTTATCAACGCAGCCACTCTGCCTGTCCATCACCTGTCAGCATGGGGCGCTGTCTCACACCCCTCAGTCTCATGCGTACACCAGCCTTTGATGCTACCATGCCATTCCCCGGAGGGTTGCCGCGGAGCGCTTCTGCCACTCCTCACGGCAAAGGCTCACCACCTCACGATGGTTCGGGCCGTCTCCATGGCTCTATGCAGAATGTGTCCTCAGGACGTTCACGAACTCCTACCAGCCCATTGGACGAACTGACCAACCTGTTTACTACTGGCAGGAACATGTTGAAGAAAAATGCAAGTGGCAGAAAGTCAAAGGAACCTGGAGAGAGTGAGTGATAATTTTGGTTCATTGAGAAAAATTGACCACAAATGTATTTATCACAATACTCTATAGGAAAAATGCCCACAAACACACAAATAAATCCCCAATCTCCAATTAAATATTGGATGATAAACAAAGCACCCTGTTAACAATGATTTTCTGCTGCAAACCATGTATTTAATCCAGTCCTCATAAGCAATGTCTGATACAGATCATATGATTTAATCTGGGAGGGATTAGAGTCCGAAGCAGACAGCAGGCCCCCCCTTAAACCTACTAAGTATTAGACCATTGTGTTACTTCTGTAAATGTAAACATCATGATTAAATACAGATAGTCAGGTCAAACTTTACAAAAGACTCTAATGTTCATACCCACACGTGGTGATCAACTAAAATGATCTGAAAATGCCTGGTTAAGAGAACAAACAAGAACAAATGATCATAATTTATGGATATAATCTACGTTTAGTCATGTAGTATGTTGAATAAAGAAATTAAGGTATGCATACAGTGTCTAATATGGTGATAAATGTAAACTGCAGTTTGGATTGTTTTGAATGATGCACCTCTAGGTAAGGAAGCTGCACAAAGACAATATTTTTCTCTTTCAAGTGAAACAAGGACATAAGTGGTAATAATAATAATAAAAAAAAGTTGCTAAGTTGCTCTTAGCAACTACAACATAGCAACAGTGGAAGAGGGAAAAGTCCCTGTTTCTTATTTGCAGATTCCCTCCCCTTGGTCTGTGCAGCCAATCACAGTTCACGGTGTGCTCTGTGCCTGACAGAGTGGGGAAACTCACCGCTTCTTGACTAAAATCTACCCTGGATCTGATGATTTCACATTCTCTCTTTTTGGACCAATCAGGAGATACTCCGTGCATAATGAAGCCAATCACAGTGTTGGCAAAGCTGTCAGATGAGAATAGTAGAAGCCTAGAAAAACTGAAGTATCACAGATACTAATAATACTAATGATACTGCTTTTAAAATAATTTTTATGTATCAAGAAATCCCTGGAGTTGCCACTACTACTGTATGTGTCTTTTAGTTGGATTCTTTTTTTTGTCCCAAAAGGGATGTAAACAGTGTAGAGGAAATAGATGAAAGGATTGTACTGTATATTATAATGTTAATTATTTTTTTAATGTCAGTAGTGTCAGTGGCCTCATACAACAATATGTTGATCTGCAACTTCAACAGGAGGAATAAGGGTTATTTTTTTTCCCCTCTCTTTTACTGAGGTAGTAAAGGCAGCAACAGCCTGACCCACTTACCAGCTGGTTAATCATCCTGCTGATTTACACACACACACTCACACGCATGCGTAGGCACTAAATGAAACCGTATATGACACACGTGGGCATGACGGGGTATCCTCCTTTGATGGTGTACTGTATGTAATACCCCCTATATAAACCATATGAAGACAGCCTGAGTGCAAGGCAGTCATACATGTACTGTACATGTACTTTACATTTTTAGTGTGTCACCAACCAGTGATGTCATTTTAACCGAGGCATACATTTTATGACAAAATGCATTTTTGTTTGATTTTTTGATTAGTAATTGTCCAGCATATAATGGTAAAAAAACACATTTTACATTTTAAGGCAAAAAAATTAAATAAAAATAGAATAAAACCTCATACTAATACTAATTTTAACTAATTCAAATTTACTAATGACAAGATTAATACCTTTTTTATTATTTAAAAGAGTATGACGTCTATAAGCCCATTGCTGATGTCATCTCTTGCTCAAAGTCTACTGCAGCTCTTTGGGTATTGAGTGACCTCTAGAGGACATTTGAAGGCATTGCATAATGTGCTTCCAGATATGTTTTTCTTTAACACATGGATGTGTCATCATATGTGACTCACGTTGAAGCATCATTATATCAAGTGCATATTTTTTTAATTTAATTATAATTATTCATGTGTTTTTTTTTTTCTTCTGACCAGCTGAATCCAAAAGCAAGTCTCACAGTGAGTCCAAGCGTGAGGGCAAGGAACGCCACAGTCACAGCAAGGAGTCCAAGCGCGACTCCAAGGAGCGCCACAACAAGGAGTCCTCACACCGTAGGGACAAAGACAGAGACAAGGACAGAGACAAAGACAGAGGAGGCAACAATGCAGAGCAAAAGCCCCACAGATGCAACAGTAAAGAACGTAACAACGTGGAGACAGGTAACATCCGTAGGGATAGCAGGGACTACGGCTGCAGCAGCGTGGAGCCCATTCCTGCAAGACGGGACTCCAAAGACAGGGGCTGCAACCCCTTAGAACAAATATCTTTGATTAGAAGAGACTCCAAGGACAGAGGCATCAGCAACGGTGACCTGATGCCGAGAAGGAACAGCAAGGATCGGACTGGAGGCCATACCATAGACTCGTTGTTGAAACAGGACAGCAAAGACAGAGAGAGGCTGTTGGAGCCCCCTGAACTTTTACCAAGACAGGAGAGCAAGGAAAGAGCACAAAATAGTGTGGACAGGGAGGAAAGCAAGGATAGAACAAGGAATGGTGTTGACTTGCTGCATGAGAGCAAAGACAGGCCGCCTGAGCTCTCACCTCGACAGGAAAGTAAGGACAGAGCAAGAAAAGGAGCAGAATATGGACATGATGGCAAAGCAGAGCATCGCCCTGATATTTTACCTCGACAAGATAGCAAGGAAAGGGTAAGAAATGACATGGAGCACAGGCATGAATGTAGAATAGATCAACCCCCAGAGATCCTGCCTCGCCAAGAAACATCCAGGAATAACAAAGACAGAGCCGTCTCCGGCTTTGAATCCAAAAATGACAGAAGGGACCGCAGCCTCCACAACGGAGGAGACATTCCTCCTCCTCTCCTCCCGAAACAGGACAGTAGAGATATGAGCAGAACCGGCCTGGAGGTGAGACGAGACAGTAAAGACCGGAGTCTGAATGGCACCTTTGTGATGGAGTACAGGTGCGACAGCAAAGAGCGGGCATATCGGACGGATGGCACACCTCGACGAGAAAACAGGACAAGTTGCAGCACGGAACAATCAAAAGCACAAGAGAGGAACGGCAGCACAATGTCAGGACAACATTCGTCCACAACAACACCCACGCACCATGGGAGACCGTCTGGAAGCCCATCTATGAGCGCAAGAGGAGGTAATGGTTAGAGCCCAGAGCTTAGATGAAGATTATTTGTTATTGTCAACCACAGGTGAGTGCAGTACACATATCTGCTTCAGTAACCTCAATTGTCATGTCCTCTTCAGATCTGAAAGCACCACCAAAATATGGCCGGTCAACATCGGTTCCTGCTAACCCTTCACCAAAGGGAACTCCACAAAGAAGAGTATCAGAGACACATCAAAGTCAGGTGAGCCGTTGGATTCAACCACCATCATGTTTTGATTGGTAGATTTCTTTAGAACATGCATTTCACTCCATCTGTCTGTCTGTCTGTCTGTCTGGCTGGCTGGCTGGCTGGCTGGCTGGCTGGCTGGCTGGCTGGCTGGCTGGCTGGCTGGCTGGCTGGCTGGCTGGATGGATGGATAGATAGATAGATGGGGGATAGGTTGCGGTGCGTTGGCAAGGACACAATAATAATAACAAATGATTGATTGGTTGGTTGATTGGTTGGTTGATTGATTGATTGATTGGTTGATGGATGGAAGGCATGGATGGATGGATGGATGGATGTATGGATGGATGGGTGGGTTTGGGTGTGTTGGTTGGTTGGTTGGTTAGTTGGTTGGTTGATTGATTGATTGATTGGTTGATTGATTATTCACAATCACATCCCAAGAGACAAGGTCAAATACATGTGAGATTGCAGGGCTTCACCTAATGCTTTTGATCCATTCCTCAGATGACCCAGATGCCATGGATATGTGGGGACAGCACCATGTTAGAGCAGATTGAGAAGAAACGAATCCTGTGCAGGGAGATCCGCTCCAGACAGCACCCAAAGCTGCAGAAGTTTCTGGAGAGGCCTCCTCTGCCACATCCAGACAGAAATGAAGACAGACACCAGGAGCGTAGTCAGTGCAAGCAGGAGAGCTGGGGGAAAAACAGCGGTGCCAAAAAGATCCGTCCTCCTCCGTACCCCACACAGAAAACTGTATTCTGGGACACAGCCATCTGACAGGAAGGACACACTCGCACCTCCTTACCAAACAAACCTAAATTAAACCCACTTCCTCTCTCCTCTGCATCGAGCTGATTCCCTCCTCAAACACCAGGGCACCCGGGATAGCCAGAAAAAAGCACCAGGGATTGATACTCGCTGATGATGTCAAAGGACAATGGCAGTTACCATAGCAATATTTCTGCTTGTTCAGGTTGTCATGTTTTCTTATCATTGCTGGTGATATTTAATATTTTTCTATTTCCTGTGACTGGATTCTTGTACATTACTAAGTAGAGTAGATATTTGATGAATAGATATTTTTTAAAAATGAGACGGGGATTAAAAAGCATCTTAAATTATGTATAATAGACGTAGATGCGATCTGATTTTCTTGGTTTTCAAACTATATTTGCTTTATTTATTTTGCATTTTAAAGCATAATCTATGGATAACTTGTACCGTGGTAGCATACCTTTCTTATGCCCGAGCACTAAAAATGAACAGACTTATTCAACTCTACATCTATATACAGTATACACGTCACATTCTACAGATGTATTGTGAGTTGGAGACTTTGTTTCAACATGCTTTAGATTCCAGCGCCTGTTTCTTCTGGTCCGATATTGTAAAACTCTAACTCCTAGAGCAGCAACGGGTAATTTTGCTAGCTTCGTAGTGACTATGTTGGAGCCTTTTGAAAGGGTCGAATCATTATAAAGGTGAACCTGTCGGCTGATGTGGTGTAGATGGCAAGGAAAGTGTGAAATGAAATGTGTCTGCTGTCTGAGGGTACGGTGAGCGGGAAATATATTGAAACCTTCACTTTAAACAATATAATTTATATAAACCAGCCAAAGCCTGTTTAAGCAAGACATGGATTAGGTCACAGTTGGGATTCAAAATGGGGTGGTGGGTGAAAAGGTCGCGAGTACCAATACCCAACTTTATAATGACCACTGCAGGCACCGTGACACCGTGTAAATATTTGGTGCCCAATTCCAGCCCGTACAATCAACGCCTGAGCTTTTTAGAAAGTTTCTTTATTTTACTGCAGATTATAAGAGCCATATGCACTTGCTTATGTAATATCTGTCAAGATTATGCTTATAGATTATATATTTTAAAGGAAATGCCAGGAGTCAGGAGGCTGTGCCATGGAACTTTTTAGTTTAGGGAAGAAAAAAAAAAAGAGCCTCAGGACATGCAGTCATCTGTGATTGGTTGTCTCTGACTTTCAATTAAATTGGCTGGCAACCATTTTAGAGATCAAATCCTATAAGGACCTATCTCATGGCAACAGCTCTACCCAGTCAAGAGGACCGGGGTTGCACAAGAGTCTATAAATGATTTAGGCTGCGTTTGGAAAGAAAAGGAAAAAAAAAAAACATGAGATCTGCACTACCCATCATCTTCCATCACATCAAATCAGGCTGGTAACGTACACATCCTTCTCCCCGAGCTTGTTCCCTCTACCTCAGCTCCCTGCTCACGTCATCTCAATTGGTTCTCTTTGCACATTACAAATGCAATGTAAACATTGCCAAAATAGTATAAGGTTGACAGCAAAACCCACAGAGTGCAAGTGCAGTTTCCTCTCTGCTGAGAATCGACGTTCTACACAGGTCCCTCTGTGTTATATGTGAATGTGTAAGTGTGTGTGTACGTACGTGTGGGTGTGTGTTTACGTGTGTGTGTGTGTGAACTGAGAGAGACGTGCATGTGTGTCTGTGTTGGTGTGCCAAGCTATATTGTATGCAAGACAGATCTTTACAAATGATTGTTTCGAGACATTCACTTTGCCCCATCGATATTGTTGGGTGGAGTTTGGAAATGTAATAATGATGATGATGTACAATCTCTTTTGTGTTTAAATGTGCACTGTGAAAAAGGTAGAGAGAGCACCGCACTGTCAGAGTCCTCTGTCCTACTGCACTGAGTGTTCTCTTGTTTTGCGTAATAAAAAAAAAAAAGGAAAGGAAAAAAAAAAAAACACAATGAGGAAAAACAGTACTGTATTCTGATTGTCACTTGATTTCTGTTGAGAGAAAAAAATAAATATAAACTTGAAATGCACTTTGGGTTTTTATTGATTGGATATTCAGAAATTATTTTTACAGTAAGGATTCCATTTTATTCCATAATGGTACAATACATGAGGTACCATATTGTGCCACAGGTAGGCGCTGCCACTCAAAAGAAGATAAAATGCAAGTTAAAGACTAAAAGTTCATGCTTCACTTATAGTAACAAAAAACCCTTATGTAGATCTATGCACCTTCATCTGCATTTGCAATTTACCAAATGAAAAAGGTAAGAGCTAAAATAAAAAAAAGGAAGCACCAAATACAGAAGAATTATTTCCCTCTGAGACAGACATGACACTGACTGGTCTTGGCTCGCTGTTTTTCATCTGCTTTTATGGTGCCAGATCTTGGGGTGACAAATTGCTCTGCCTGATTCACGGTAGTCAGCCAAAAACTGTAGAGGTTGGCAAAGTAGTGGCAGGAACCACGCACACCCTGGCACTCGATGAAGGGATGGGCTCTAAAATCCTTCAGGCAGCTGCCAGAAGAGGTCAGCGATTGGCCACCGCCGCCATTACCTGCCCCTGTGTGCTAAAAAAAAATGTTGTTTAGAAAGAAGATCGGTTGTAGGTAGTAAGGTAGAAAGATGGACGGACTGGTAGATATGTAGGTAGGGAGATGGATGGACTAATGGATGGGTGGGCAGGTAGGTAGGTAGGAGGAAAGATGGACTCATGGAAGAGTAGATAGCTAGGTAGGTAGGTATGTAGGTAGGTACGTACAGTAGCTCCAGGACTGATTGCACTCAAATCCTCTGATTACATTGCAACTTCAGGGAATTCTCCTACTAGGTAGATGGATGGGTAGGTAAGTAGCTACTGTAAGTGGTCTGATGAATGGATGGGTAGATAAGAAGGTAGTTAGTAGGTAGGTATGGGAGGCATGGCGGATGGAAGGATGGATGGGTATATAGGTTGGAAGATGGATGGATTCACGGATGAGTAGGTAGGTAGGTAGGTAGATGGATGGATAGGTAGATTTGTAGGTAGATAGTTGGGTAGGTAAATGGAAGGATATATGGGTAGTTAGGTGGGTAGGTAGGAAGGAAGATGGACTCATGGAAGGGTAGATAGCTAGGTAGGTATGTAGGTAGGCACGTAGGTAGATCCAGAACTGATTGCACTCAAATCCTCTGATCACATTGCAACGTAAGAGAATTCTCTTTCCTTTGATAGAGAATTACATAGCAATAAGTTACTAAGTTGAATTGATCCTAAATATCAGCACAAGCCAATTAGAGGTATAAGAGTGTGTGGGGGACGAATACTTAAAACTTTTCAAACCCCTTCTTTTCCAGGAGACATTGATTTGTCCCAGCAATTTCTTTTCTGTCAATGTCTTATTAAAAGCAGTACTTATTTTATTAACTTAGACGTTGTACTACACTCACCTGCAGAAAGGAATATCCTGTCCATAAACTCTGCCAGCCTGGCGGACACATGGGGACTGTATGATCCTGGCTGTGAAAAGCTACTACGGGGGAAACTGTTTCACACACAACACAGCGGCTGATGTGGGAGATGATTTCCTGGTTGAACAGCGGTATCATGGGTATGGGAGCAGTGGTGGAGAGCCAATAGGACTTGTCATTTCGACTGGAGTAGTGACAAGCAGCCGTGTCGCAGTAGGAGAAAGGCATGGTTGAAAACACAGGGAGACAAGAGCCGGCCTGTCCTGTGAGACAAGGAAGTTAAAGATCTGTATTCAACATGTGTTGGTTCTTTTTAAAGATGAATGTGTCAGTTTTGGTGTAATTCTACCGAGGTCTTGGGCGTGGGCATTCCCTTGACTCTCAAGGTGAACCAAACTGTAGCCAACCCAGAGTTTCGTGCTGCCTAGAGGGCACTGTGGCACCTCAACTGACTGGCTGTGCATGACCAAAAGAAAACCCGGTCTTGACGACCCTCTCCGGCCTGGTTGTCCTGGATCTCCCGGTTGTCCTGGAAGACCTGGTGAATAAAGGGATTTACATTGGAGCCTGTAAATTACAGTTTTGGAAAAGAAAACAACTAAAATCAGAGATTAATTCTAATCACACATGTTAATGTATCTGAAAAATACTTTTTTTTTTTAGTGTATGACAAAATATTTACCTTGAGGTCCAGTGAATCCAGTAAGACCAGGTTCCCCAATGTCTCCAATTCTGCCATCTTTGCCAACAGGACCTGGTACACCAGGTGGCCCTACAGACCCTACAGAACCCTTTTGTCCTGAGCCACCAGAAAAACAAGGATGGATGAATAAAAAAATAAATATAATATACCATTTAAACTGCAGAACAGTGTATGGTTTGAGCTGCAGGATGTAACATTACCAGGTGTTATACTGTAATTTCTACTGTGATATCTTTACCTTTTCGCCCTTGATCTCCAGGAGGACCTTGAGCGCCAGGAAACCCCACAGGTCCTGGAGAACCAGGTGGACCAGGTGGTCCAGGCAGGGCATTTGTTATTGTAATGATGTCACCAGAAGCCCCTTTTAAACCTGGTTAAACAAATACTAATTACCAGGTGACTGAGTATAGAAATTTCACACAATGTGTCAAAGCAATGAACCATAAAAGGTTAAATTATTTAATTCTAACGGCATTTATTCCAAAAACTATCATGTAGTTTGAGAAAAACAAGTGATTTGTGCCCACAATGACATGACCCAGTTGTGATACTCACCAACACTGACCCTGAGCTATAATTGGATTTTACCCAAGGGTTTGTTTTTACACTCACCTTCTTTTCCAGGGCATCCTGGCGTTCCTTTTAACCCCTTGGGTCCAGGGAGACCACGTTCACCTTTGCGTCCTGGAATTCCCATGAGACCAAAGGAACCTTTCTCACCTGCCAAATTCAATGATATTAAGTGGTAAGCGAAGAAAAAAACAAACAAAAAATTAATAATTTTTTTGCAGTGTAATGCACCTTTTGGACCATTGACGCCAGGACGACCCTGATTTCCTGGAAGACCTCGAAGGCCTCGCGCTCCCTTTAAACCAGGTGACCCAGGAAAACCAATTGTTCCTGGATCACCCTTTGGGAAAATGTCTTTATCTCCAGGAGGTCCTTGAGAAAGTGTAAGATTAAGGATAGGAAATGTTTTGATATATTGTTGCAAAACACTTGTAGAGTAGGTTCACTAACCAGGAGGTCCTGGAGGTCCTTCAAATCCTGTATCCCCTGGAAGTCCTTGTAAAAGCGTTTGGCATTCCTTACCAGGGTATCCAGGTTCTCCTGGAAGCCCAGGAAGGCCTAATGATAAAATTTAGTCGGATAAATGATTTGTTTTGTTGTTATAATTTAAGATTAACAAGGGGAGGACAAACAGAAGAAAAAGGTCATTAATGCATAGTAAATTTAAATGTGAAAAATGTCTGAATTTGTAAAAAAATATGTTTAGAAGTTTACCAAATGTTATATTTCTGCTCAATACCTGGATCCCCTGGTGAACCTTGTTGGCCTTTAGGTCCAGGATGGGCAGGACCTGGAAGTCCTGGGGGACCTTTCAAACCTTTGACTCCCTGAAACCCATCTGGTCCAGGAGGACCTGGAGTTTCTGTGCCTGATAAAAAAAAAATATTGTTGTATGAGACATTAATCTGCCTCAGCCGTATCCACAAACATTTAAAGTCAAAGATGAAATTAATTTACTATTTTAACCCACCAGTTGATCCTTTCAACCCCTTGCTTCCTCTGAGTCCGTCTAATCCATCCAAACCTGGTGGTCCAGGAGGTCCTGCCGTAAAACAATGGAGAAGATTACATCTTTGCAATGTTGTTTCAGCGGTTTTCCAAGTTGAAAACCAGTACGTCACTTTCATACCTGAAGGACCTTGAGGGCCACATGGACCTGGTGGTCCAATAGCTCCTTTGTCACCTTGAATACCTGGAATCCCTGCACTTCCATTTGGCCCAAGAGGTCCAGAGGACCCTACACGGAAAGATTTTTTCCTAATGAAATTGACCCGTGAACATTAAAACATTTTTGTTCAAGAACGTTTGAATTGGGGTGCTTCATCTACTTAGCTACTCGCCTGGTTTTCCGTGTCTCCCTTGTTCCCCTCGAATGCCTGGTTGTCCAGGTGGCCCTGGTCTTCCTGGGGATCCTGGCTCACCTGGATCTCCTGGATCCCCTTGATGGCCGACGGGACCTAGTTGATGTTTGTAGATAGGAAAATTTTAAAACCACCGAAAAGATTGTCAGTTCTTCATAGTGCTTTGGCAAAGTTAGGATATTTCAAATCTTCCTTATGACTTTAGATGTGCAGATTTTTATTGTGGAATTGTCTGAACATACAACTTGTTCCACCCTCCCCCGGCTGTCCTTTGGGTCCAGGTGGACCAGGATCTCCTACCGACTCTCCAATTTCACCTGAAAGATATTTATTAAGCTTATCTTAAAAAAATCTTTATTTTCGACCACTGATCAGAAGGCTATGATATTTTCACTAGTCCAACTCACCCTTGGCACCTGTGAAACCTGGTAAACCCGGTATCCCTTGGTGTCCTGGAGAACCTGGGTCGCCCTGCAGCACATCCAGAATCTTTGGTTAAACTTTTGCCTGATTATAGTGATGGCCTTTTCAGACGTATGATTTCTTTTTTTCATAAAAAACTAAGAAAAATAGGTTTTAAGTATTTGTTAGTAAAAGTTTACCGGATCACCAACAGGTCCTGGTAACCCTCTTGGACCAGGCAAACCTTTTATTCCAGGATTCCCTGCGATTCCTGGTAGTCCTGATTTGCCTGGTGCACCGATGACACCCTTAAGCCCTGGAGGACCAGGCAGTCCATCTGGCCCTCTGTCACCTGGTATCCCTTTTAGACCCTTTGTGCCTGAAGGAAAAACAATCAAAAAATGAGTAACAGTGAATGAATAACAAACAAAATCATTATGATATTTTACAGGTGAAATGTAATTACCTCTCAGTCCTTGTGATCCCTGGTACCCTTTCCTTCCTGGAAGTCCTACAGGACCCTTTGTTATATTTACTCTTGGTAACCCAGGAGGACCTGGCAAACCTACACACACAAAACAGAGACCACATGAGGGCTGGTTTACCTAAACAGATGAACATTGACAATGTTTCAAAAATAGTATTTAAAACAGATAAGATGGACAGACCTTTTACACCTGGCAGACCGAGATGTCCTGCCTCACCAGGTTGTCCACTGACTCCCCTCTCACCCTTTATGCCTCTAGGCCCTGGAGGTCCAGGAGGTCCAGGTGAACTCGTTGCCCCAGCTCTACCAGGACAGCCTCGTTCACCTAAATGAATTAGTCAACAATGTTATCAAGTCTGAATTTTAAAGCTGATTTACATGATCTCTGGAAAAAAGGGGGCAAGGGCTGATAAGTCACCTTTTGCTCCTGCCAAACCAGGACTACCGGGATCTCCCACAGGGCCAGCAATGCCACCTGGTCCAGGTGGTCCTGTAATACCAGAAGGACCTGGAAAGCCCTTAAAACCTCTAGGCCCATGACCAGGAAGACCTAGGTTTCCCTTCAACCCCTTCAGACCCTGATGCCCTGTGTAATAATACAGTAGGTTTGACTTATTACATTAACAAAGACAAAAAAAATAATTTTAAAAGTGATTTATCTTAACGCTGACATTTGTACGTACCTAACGATCCTCTCTGTCCAGGATTCCCTGGCAGCCCTGGAGGCCCCGGAGGCCCTGGAATTTGAATAGTGTCACACGCAGTACATTGTGGACCTGGAGGTCCAATAGAACCCGGGTCACCACTGATTCCTGGCTTTCCTTTATGCCCAGGTTGGCCAGGATGGCCTTGAATGCCTGTATCCCAAAATACTTTAATGTCACCAATCGCATTCAGGGGTTGGTCATTTTTCTTTTTAATTTCTAGCATACAAATCTTACCTGGAGTTCCCGAAATTCCAGGTAAGCCAGGCAGTCCTTTATTTCCATTCATACCATTGAGACCCGGGAGACCGGGGCTACCAGGACTGGAAGAAAAAACATCTCCTGGTTCACCTTTTCTTCCAGGAGGTCCTATTAATCCAGGAGGACCTTGAGGGCCATCAAGACTGGTACCCCAGACACCAGGGTAACCTGGGTCCCCATTTAAACCTGGTGGTCCTGTTAAGTAGGAAGTAAAACAAATAAAAAACAACCAAAAAAAGAACCAAGAACCAACTTGAAGTTGTTTTTCACAACCTGGTTGATCATGAATATATTTGCACCCATTTTTGTTGCTATTGCATTCAATTACCTTGCAACCCAACCACAAAAATGTCATCTCCTTTCATGCCTTTAGGGCCATGGAGTCCTGGATGTCCTCGGAGACCATCTCTGCCAGGCCTACCTGGATTTCCTGTAAAGCATGCATTCTAAATATTATATATTTATATTGTACAATATATAGTATCGTGTGCTAAATTTGTGTAAAACAACCAGAATATAAGATTTACCTGGAAAACCAGTGTCACCCTTTGGACCAGGGGATCCCATCTCATTTTCATGGCAGCATATGTAATCTTCCCCTGACATAAAATACATAAAGTACTATGTTATCTAAGGTAGGAAACGGAAAAAACTTCAAGTTCAAACCCATTTCAGTTTGGTCCCTTCTCTCACCTGGAGGTCCTGGACGCCCAGGAGATCCAGGAGGTCCAGTACGTCCTGTATCCCCAGTAGGTCCCGGTGGACCCCTTAAACCTGGCAGACCTGGCCCTCTAGGGCCTGCACTGCCTGGATTCCCTTTAGGTCCAGCAACACCAGGGTATCCTTTGGGACCAGGGAGTCCTGCATGTCCAGCCCCCTGAAGAATGATATTCATTGAGGGCAGTTATTTCCTCAATGTAATTAATGATTACTGAAACCAGAAATGTTTTCTATTTCACTTCTTTTTTTTACTCACTGCAGGCCCAGGGTCTCCAGGAAGGCCAGGATGTCCATTCTCCCCTGGTGGCCCTTTCACTCCTACTGGACCATCACCACCAGATACTCCTTGGTCCCCCTTAGCACCTACAACAACATGTAAAAATGTATGGATAGCATAGCTGGTAATGCAGGGCTGGATAACAAGATTGTGAAACAAATATATTAGCCATAAGAGAAGTTTTTTTACCTACCCATAATATTTTCCTACCCTTTGTTTTAAGGGTCGCAGCATATTTTTATAGATGTAAAACATCCATCATATCTAAAGCGCCTTTGAATACAAGGGTAGGTAGAAATTATGGGTGGATTAAAATTAGTATTTTTTGACTACTTCCACTAATTAAAGTACTAGACATTAGCTAACTAAGGGTAGGAAATTTTGGTGTATAGCTGTATAAATGCTCACCTTTAGTATTAGCAGAGAATGTGTCACCTTTCAGACCCTTCTGTCCTTTTACACCTGTAACTCCTTTAAGGCCCTAGAAGTAAAAAAAAAAAAGACTCAGCTGTAAATATTGTACCTGCAATGGATTTAAAGACTTTATTGCTAGAACGACAATATTCTCACTTGAGGTCCAATGGGACCTTCAGGGCCTTGGAGTCCAGGGTCTCCTTTTGGTCCTTTAGCCCCCGGTAAGCCAGCAGATCCTCTGGAACCTGGTGGACCAGCTGGTCCAACTCTTCCACCACTCAAACTGCATTCACATTCACCGGGGCAACCTGCAGGAGATCAGAACATGATATTAAAAATATATATGTGCAAATATATGATCTAATTTGAGTCTAATAAGAATTTCAAAATTATTTCCATCAATCCATCTTTGTTCGGTCATGCTTCCCTCTCCCTCGACACCACCCATGGCTCATCTTGGAGGATCCCCGAGATGCTTCCCAGGCCAGCAGGGCAACAGTAAGTCCAGAATGTCCTGTGTCTTCCTTTGAGTATTCACCCAGTGAGACAGGACCCAGGCATCCAATGCGAATGAGCAAAAGACGTAACCATTTTTCTGCAAGATAATTGCTTTCTCCCCCAAAATACCTTTTACTCCCTTGAGCCCTTTGTTTCCAAGTGGTCCTCTGTATCCTGGGTCTCCAGGGTCCCCAGTGTCTCCAGGCTCACAGTGGTGATCTGAAGGATTAATCAACATCACATTTGTCCAAGTATTAATCCATTATAGGTATAATCAGATACAAAAATGAATGAAAGGAGCAGAGGTGGTGAAGATGCAGGAGTGGAATGGATTAGAGACACTAGGAATAGGTAGAGGACAGGAGACAGAGCTAGAGGTGGAGGAGTTAAAGATGCTGAGATTCTCTTTAGGAGAGACAAGGATGGACAGGATCAGGACTGAGGTGATTAGAGGGACAA